>JAVQJZ010074954.1:0-19224 GCA_036025355.1 Leiopotherapon unicolor
ATAATAAAACTCGGATGTCACTAATTCAATGTGTAGTGTTTTTCTTCCTTTTGTCTTTTTTGTGACCATTCAATGGTTCTGTAATTGTTCATTTTCGTTAAGGATATGATGCTACGATAAGGATTCTGGGCCTCTATAACACAGCAGAAGCAGCCAGCCTACAAATGCACACAAGGACATACACACCTGAAGGTAAAAACACACTGCCTCATTACTTGGTAGACCAGAATAGCAGAATGGTTGAGACAAATGTTTTGCATTCAGTGGTGGATGCATTAATAATGGAATGAGATATCCTATTAGCAGTCACATTTCAAGCTTCTCGCCAATTTGTTCATAACTGAGGTCAGAGGCACGGAAGTAATAACAAGCAAATTAATCCAGTGGGGAAGTTGTGTCGAGTATGAAAGACCAAGAGGTATGTATATTCTGCCAAAACACATAGATAGTAAAAAAGATGTGCTGCAGTGATAAAATCACTGAGGGGGTGAAAGGTAAGATGCAAACCACTGGGCATTTCTTCGAGATACGAAAGAAATTACTTTTGAGCCATTAATTCTCTGCGGTTGTGAGCTGTTGGGTTCTCGATCATTGTCATGATAACGATGATCATCTAATCATTTGACTTCCAATAAAATGCTCATAAAACTATTTTTGTAAAAGACCATGCAGATTAATGATGTCGCCCCGTTCGTGACCTCACTCGTAATTCAGCACGTGACCGAAACGAGTGAGGTGCGCTGAGGTCAGAAAAAAGCAGCTTGTGATGCAAACCTGCTCAAACCTTGTGATTTCTATGTTCTCTGACTGAATTTAAAGCTAATGTTCTCCTTAAATTGTTCGCCTAAATTTGCACCGTTTCCGCATCCTGTTGCTGTCGTGGATGTTAACTGTAGTTAGAGATTTACATGTAGTTTCTGTGTCAGTTTCTGTGCCTGCTTTTATGTGACTGCTGAAAAACGGATCTCAGACACTCACAAGATCTGTGTTGTTTTTCCTCCACTTTTTCCCTTCTGTACATTTATGAGGTGGAGTCGTGCCAACGCCACCGCTGAGACGCTAGCGAGTCCTTCACCTTAACAGTCCTTTTTTTCATGGCAGGCGTTTTGTCGTGCCATTGCACAGGCGGATTTGATAACGTTAGTGATGGTTGCGTTCCACTTAAAAGAGGTCCTGGCTCAGTGGAACGGCTTTACCGGGGCACTTAGACCGGAGCCATTGTTAATGTTATTAATTACACCTTCACCTCTCCTGCCCTGGCAGATCTCAGCGTCTGTGTCGTGACGAAGGTCTGTTCGCCCCCCACTGCTCTGTTGCCCTTGTCCACTCATGTCTTTAAATAGTCCTTTTTTCAACACTGCAGGAAAAGCACAGGTGGAACTTACACTGTTAATGATGGCTAATGTCCAGTTAAGTAATTCTATGTGAGGCCAGTGAGTCAGCGTGAATACCTGCACCTGAACTGACTCATCAATGCAATCTTGCCAGCAATTAATGTTATTACAAAGGGCTTTTTCCCACCGAGTCACATCCTATTGACTCTGCATGCCATCTCAGATTTGCTCTGAACGGCTCTTAAAACATGTCTGTTCTGCAGTCTAACTACTTTCAGTCAAGCACTGCACATTACCTCCCATGGATTATTGGATTATTACCTCAGAGACTTAGCATGTTGTTATTTGTGTTTGCAGGCGCGTCGCTGGAAGCCAGCGCTCGCAGCGGTCTGGATCGCGGCCTGCTTCGGCAGCTCTGTGGAAAGTGACCTTCTCCGCGGTATATTTTACACCGAGCCCCAGCGGCCTGGTGCCCTCCGTTCCAGCTGGAACGAGCTGTTGTGCGACAGATGCCACATTAAGCGGCGCTTCTCCCGCCCTCCACCTGCTTCCAAAAAATCCCTCCACTGTCACTTCGCAACGGCCTCTCATCTCATCTGGACACGTGCTGGACTGTGTCTGCGTGAACCAGTGAGGCGAGGGGTTTTAAGAAGGCGCAGTCGCATTGGACGTGAGCGCACATGTTTGCACTTAAACACTTAGAAAAGCTGTTTTCCTTCCCTCTCTGAAGTCCTGATGTTTTCCCTCCTTCCACCCAGACTGAAATGATCCGTGCGCGCTTCGGATTTAATGGTGGCTAATTTGGTTTCAGTGCTGTTACGTTTCATCTGAGAGCTACCTCACATTATACAATTAGGTTTTATTACAAAACAATAAAGCTGTACTTCAGTAGCATCAGAGTACTTTCGAGAGACAGATTTAAAACAGTTTTTTCCTCTCTCTCTCTCTCTTGGCTGACCAGAAACACTGCTTCACTGCAAACGCCTCCACAAATTACCTTTCTGCTAAGTAAAATGCTGTGTTTGTATCTATCAGGTTATAGTGTAGAAAAGAAGATACAAGGGCTCGACAGCGTCTGTGACACTTAACCAAACGAAAACATCCGCTGTTAAGCCCTTGGCAAGTTTTTGAGCCGAACCAGAACAAGATTTCACCGAGATACCCTTGGACAGCTTTATACTCCTGCTTTGGAAGTGAGCGAATCGGGAAGCTTTCTGTTGAAAACTGAAAGAAACATTTTTCTCTGCGGATGCTAATTATTGTATTTGAGTCATCCTCTGACTGTCTACAGCAATAGGCAGGAGAGCACCGCACACAAACTGAGGAATGATATTGATTTCCTCCGGTTTGCCAGCCACTCACACATCAACCCAGTCGCTCCAGAAGTTTTTATTTTCTCTGTTGTGCATCTCAGAGGCTCTTTTCAACCTTCAACCAGTTTCCTCTGTTTGACAGATACACAGACACACACACCCTGAACATTCACGCATATGCTCACATACACAAACACACAAGCACACACACACAAACACATATAAAAAGAGTCTTTTTCCATTTATTTGTACTCCAAATAAAGTTTAATTCAGATCTTTAAAATGTCTTGACCTCTGCTCAATTGATGTTTTCACCACATCATTATTTATGGATGCTGGTAACTATGGCCACAGTACAAAGAGAAAGGTTAAATTTTTTTTTTTGTGTGTTTTGTGGTGCACCAGTTTGTAAAAATTGATTTAGCTCATCCTGGCACTGATTCACTGTGTGTTATCGGGAGTCTTTTCAGGAAGTATGATATGTCAGGAAGAGCCAGACATGCGGTATTATTAGCTGGGAGCCCGGCTAACGCCCAGAGCCACCACGCAGTGTGATTACGCTTGCCCCCGCAGTTCAAAACAGATGCTCTTCGCCAGCACTGGCAGCATGGAAGAGCCTGAGGCGGGCAGCTATTTTGGGTAAATTAGTAAAGACAACAGTTGCTCCCCAGGTTGATGCTGCCATGCTGAGGTGCGGCGCAAGGCGACAGAGTGGAAAACACAGACTCAACCTGGGCAGCACAGCCCCGCGGGCGTTTGTCATTTGGAGGCGCTCCAGCCGACAGGTGGCTGCTGTGGTCGACTGCTCCCCGTGCACCTTATCCAGGTAATTAGCCATTCAGCTCGGGCACGCAGGAGAAGAGGGCAGTCATTGACAGAGACGGGCATAATGAAGACAGGCCTGCTATGGAAATTATTTTTGTGCTCTTCTTATCATCACATTGCTGAGCTTGTTACTACCTGCTCTATCTTCCACGGAGGAAGCTGTTTTGCTTAAATAACCGATGACGGAAGCTGAATTCGATGACTTTGTCTTCACTTACACAGAGTTTGAGCCAGTTGAATCTTTCCTAGCTCACCTCTGATTGGTCCAGAGATCTTAAGCAAGGCTGAAAAAAGTAAGAAACCCAGTAAAAGAAAACACGGATCACACATTACACCAATTTATAGCTTCTCTACAGGATCTCCGTCTCTTAATTGACAGACATTACATGGTCAGACACGTCGGCGCTGAAAGGGCAACCGATTTTTCACATCAAAGTCTGTTTGCAGGGTTTGAGGAGCACCGCTGCATATATGAAGACCGTCGTATCGGACTTTTCTTGCTCCAAAGAGAGCTCCGCAAAACCTCATAGACTTACTGTACCAAATGATAGCTGAGATAAAAAGACATCAGTGAACTATAAGTATCCATTTCTGTACTTTAAAGGAGAGAGAACTTCAGATGGCATCTTCCTCCTCATAAGCAAGGGGTGAGAGCCATTTCAGTTCATTATAGGCTTGATTACCTATATTATGCTATTGTGCTCATATTCAGCATTACATACTAATTATATCCAATAGGCCAGCCAAGCACCAGTAACCCCTCCAGTGTTACATGAAAGCACTGACCTCTACCAACAAGCATGTAGACCCAGCAGTGGTAATGAGCTGCTGTTTCTTCATCATTGTTCTAATAATTACTTTTTTCTATGCCCTTTTGTCTGTGTGAAGTTTTATGAATGGGCCTCGAAAGCGCAGCGTTGGAAGCGGGTAGTTCGCTGTTTGAAGGTTTGTCACGCCGAGTTGGAAGTCTTGCGGATAGTTGCGGTTGAGTCAGTCAGCGTTGATGGGCAGTAAATGGGGAAAGGGAACTATGTAAATGGGAACCTGGCTGCCGCTGCTCTGTTGGGAAATCAGGTGGCCATTTGAATATTCAACCCCGGGGCCAGCGCTCTAATTCCTTTCCCCTCAACATGCCACACAAGGAGAAAGGAAGTGACAAAATGGCAAGGAGTGCACAGGCAAGAATTTGCATTTTAATGTGCCTGTCGGAATCACTTTGGATAAGAGCTGGGAGTATGAGAGACCGCACAACCCCGCGGGTCGGCACCAAACAGCCCATAATAGCGGCCGCCCAGAAAACAACATCCTGCGTGAGAGGAAGTTGTTGTGAAATAGGAAAAAAGGGGGGAATCAGTGTTGTTGAGAGAGCAGAATAAGTTTAGGTCCTTGAGGCGAATAAAGGCCCAGGTGGGCAACAGGGAACAAGCAGACAGGCTGGAAATATTTTTTCCGATGGTTCTCATTTAGAAACTTTTCTCTCACCGACAACAGAAAACTGAACAAGCACAACCTTGACAGGACTTTCTCTATATGCTGGAACGGTAAACGTTGCCATTAATTGCAATGACAGGCTAATTATAAAGATTGTTTTTCCTGAAGGACAATTGAATTTGTCACGTCTGGAAAAACAAGCAAGTCCCAAAGCAATAACTGTGAGGACGAGATGTTTTCAGGAACCAAACCAAGCAAACACAGATTATTCTTAGCCGTTTATGCCCACACTGTGGAAATACGTCCCTCCTCCAGATGAACAACAAAGGAGAAGCATTGTTTTTTTCATCCCAACAACTCCTGAGAGATGGAGACGGCAATTTGAAAACAGCTGCCTGGGAGTTCATCTTCACACGGTGGCACTCTGTTATTGCTATTTAATGTCCTCAATCACATTGTCATTTGGCAGAAGGTGAGGCGAGTATCGAACGCCTTGATTAAATCAGTTCAATTTTATCCCCCCCGCAGTTACAGAGAGTATCTTTCCTCGTATCGATGAGTGTATGTCGCGCCCTGGCAGACGCAAGGGCACTGAGTGAGTGGCACTCAGACACATCCTCTGTCAGGGACGGTCAGAGAGCAGACAGCCAGGCAGCAAAGCCAGACACCGGGATGCTATTGAGAAGCCAGAGTCATCCTACTGGGATGCATCGTTGAGGCTGATTCACCACATTGTTGGAGCCATTTTGTGCTCTCAAGGTCCTCTGTATAGTACAGCTTAATGAGGCTGCAGTCTCCTTGGATTACTAAAGCAGCTGCATCCAAATTTCCCTACCTGTCAATAGCCTGAATATATAATAAATGTCTTTTATTGAATTATGTTAACCTTGGCATGACATTTTCTCTGGACCTTTTTTGTTTTGAAAAACTGTGATCTTGGGTCAAATACAGTTGATATTAACTCTATATCTGGTTTAAAGAGCCCACTAAATGGGCACAAAATAAGTAACTTCATACCAAGCTGAACAGCAGTGTTTCACTGCCCTCTCTGGGTCAGACTTTATCCACACACAGCACCATCAGTGAAAGTGGTTGGGTGGGGTCAGCAGTGTGTATATGCAAGTAAAACTCGACAGTCACAGTGCACTGACACACTCTTAATTTCTCACTTTGCATTGACAATGTTTTCATATTCATTATATGTTCATCATATTCATTTGTACTACAGGATGTGTCAGCATCACAGTTAGATGTGTTGAAAAGTGCAACGTGGCCTGCTTCTGTACTGATTTAATGAAGATTAGACCACTTAAAAGTTTCCATATAAAAACCCCACAAAGGATACAGGTATTTGAAATGTACCTGACTGTGCTTATTTTTACACATTTTACACAGTGTTGATGGAATTAAACACTCAATATGCACCAACTCAGTCCCAGCAGCAGGTCATTTTTAAGGTTATATCATAGCAACAGAAAAACAAGTCACTTCAGTCCACATGATTCAGCTCAGCTGCTGTCATAAGAAAAATATTTTATTTGGGATTTCCTAGATACCGTTGCAACTTACGAACATACACTCGCTACTCGGTACAAAACGCAAACAACAACATGGTGCAAAAACCTTGGCAGGCTAACATAGTGGAGAACAATCTTCTCCTTGCTCCTCACTCACCGGCATCCTGCGCTAAGACTCATCCAGCAACTCATCTAAAATGATAAAAAGGGACACTGACACAATCACCAGACTTCTCACTTGTGAAAGGCAGCAAAAAGGTATGTGATCTAACCAAAATATCACATATTTTGGAGTAATCCCTCCTTTTAGTCTGTCCTGTTAAACTGCTGTTTCATCCATGACTGACAGCCTTTTGGTTTAACTTCAGATAGATCCTTCACTTTTATTTCACCAGGAATTACACGTTACGATCACATTGGGGAAGTAATGTCACCGTTTGATGAGACATTTAATTCCGTCCTCTGTGTGTCTTTTAAAGCCACAACTTGCACCACAAATCCTCAATCCTCAATTAATCCTCAGATTAGAGCATGGGGGGGTACGAAGGACACCTGCTGCTTGACTTTGTTGTTCAAATGCGTGTAACTTTCCTGACTTTTCCCTCTATTTCCCCATTCACTCCATTTTCTATACTTCTAATATCTCTCATAATTTCTGTTTAGCCTATCAGCCAGCCGGTCTTTGCTCTCTCTGGGCCTTCCTTAGTCCACTAAACCCTTTACCATTCTGTTGTAATCTGACCCGGCCTTCCGCGCCATTATTGCACCAGCTCTCCCAGATCCGGTCCTAATGCAATTGGAGGAGCTTTTCCACTCTCACTGTTTCCCCATTTTCACTTAATAAACCCCATCTCATTGTTTTTAGGCCGCAAACAGAATTTTGCCTCAATTGAATTTATGCCTCTGCTCGGGGCTTTGCAGGAACGACCCTCCCTCCCTTTCAGCGTAGATTGTTTTGTTTGTCTGAAGCTGTAAAATGGCATACACGAGCGGGAGAAATGAAGGGGGAAAACAACTGGGGCTTTGCAAGAAAAGATAGGTGATTGCATCCTGCTTTTGAATTTCACCTTTACTTCACACAATTTCCATGGATTCATGATTTGAATTTCATTTGGGAAGGTCATGTTTGCCTGTTTACCAGACAGGCTGGAGATGCAGGGTGAGCTCAGTCATTTAGTAAAATAACATCCTACCTGATTGGCTCAATCATTTGCTGTTAAAGCCAACAAACACTGGCCAACTTAAGAGCTCTCGCATGTGCTAGTGTTATTTGTCGCCATTACAGTAAGAAAATAAGCTAAATAGGGACATGCAAAAACAATTAGAGCTGCTGAATCAATACATCCCAACTTCCCGAGCTGCTTCTCCTCCTCAGGTCAGCGGAGGACACACCATGCAGACTTCAGTCAGAGGAGATGAGCCCTCACTGCGCTCCTGAACAATCACTTCCTTGCGGGAAAAGCGGTTCCTGTGGGTTTAACATGCAGCTGATGGCTCACTTGATTACCTACGGCGCTCTCCACTTCCATCTCTGCTCCTCCTCCTTCTCCACCTGCTCTCGTCAGCCTCCATCCTGATTTGACCCCATTGATTTGCCCCAATCCGAACTCACTTTCTTATTTATTTGCACAGTTAATCTGCAGCACAGCTTTGACCCATCGTCCCCACAATGAAGTGGGGGAACAAGCAGCAAGCCGACTGAATGAAAAGTATGGCAATTGCGCTTCAATTGCTCTGCAGCAGGGAGGAGGGGGGATCACAGGGTCAGCCTGGTAAAATACTCCCACACTCCCAGGCCACACCAACACCGACACAAGAGGCAGATCCAGAGAAACAAACCAGTTTTTAAGACAAAATGCATGAAAATAGATAAGATAAACACAGATTTGGAAGACTGCAGAGTTAAATTTATTTATTCCAATATATCAAAAGTTATCAATAAACCCCCAAAACCACCTCCAACCATCATCTGTGTCTGTTTTGTTCCAGTTCGACACTGTCGGCCTGTCGGAGAAAGCTGGAAATGATTTCCGGGATGTTGCACACTCAGAATGAATAAGGCTCAACACGCCATGCTGCAACTTTTATTAGAGCTTTGATTTGGTAATAAAGTTTTCCCACTCCTCTTTTGCAGTCTCATCTCTTTTTTTCCTTTTGTTACTGCTGGAGAACAGCGGATTCTCACAAAAGGTAGCCAATCGTATTCAAATAAATGGCCAACTCTCGCGCTTCGCAGTGAGATGTTATTACAATCAAAATGACAACCAAAGAAGACTAAGAGAGATGAAAACAAAGAAATCACAACTCGGATGCACACAATGTACCGAGCATCAAAATATAAAATAAAAAAAATCCCAGTCTGTTCTCTTCTGTGTCTCTTTTTGCCACCTCTTCTTGCAAATACAGTTATGTTCAGCTCAACCAAGAAATCTCTCTAGTTAAATTAATATTTATCTGTAATTGTAATCTGTCATATTACTCATTACTTTCATGATTCCTGAATGCCGTGACTGCTAAGCAAGCTAAGAAGATAAAACACGTAAAACAACTGACCCTTCATCAGACTGCTAATAAAGTAAACCATGATCATCCGTTATGCTACTTGTTGGTGAAAAAGGTAATGATGTTACCGTAACAAAAATCAAAGGATGCCAGAGAAACACCTCGAACACACGATGCTGAAGAACAGGGTAGTATTTATCTCCACTGTAAATCCACTGTACAGTTAGTTACAGAAAACCTGGAGTCCAGCTGCATGCCATCACCTGAGGAAACGCTTTAAACATGCAGGGGAGTGTCCAGGTTTGATGACCTCACCAAAAAAGAGGAAATAATGGTTGTAATGTTTGTTGTGTTTCTGGGGTATATTACCTTTGCACATTTTCTGTGAGGAGTTTTGCACATTTTTGTCAGTATCTAGCCTCCAGTTACTCGATGGCTCAGTAGCTCTTGAATTTAGGATGCAGCCAGACTCAGTGTATGACTTAATTAGCTTGTAACTGAACACCGCAGCAGGTAATACTGTGTCTTTCATTTTACAGATTTGCCATACTGTTATACAGTCTGTGTTTTATTCTATTTTAATTCACTTCACATCCAATTAGCTTCACCAAACGCAGCCTATTCTTCATGAGCTCCACTACTAAATTGTTAAGAGCAGGTATTTCTCCTTCCTTTTCTCTGTTTCCTCTCTCTCAGCTTTTTTTCCCTCCTCTTTCTGTCTAGTATCTGTCTCGGTATCTCTCCGTGTAGCCCCTCAGCTGGTGTCTAATTGGCAGAGGTGACGTGACGAGTGTTCTGTCAGTGCTTCCTCCACTTGTTCTGCGAGCGGCAGACAGGCAGTGGCAAGAGGAGCTGCGGGAGAATATGAGCGCGAGTCTTGGAAACATCAGGTAGACACGACTTCTCATGAGTCACATTCTGCTGCATTATATTCAAAGGGCCCCCGGAGACAAACTCCCGAGTGTGTGCTGAAGGTGCGAAAGCAAAGTATCCTGCAAACCCCCCTCCTCATCCTCATCCAAGCCACCACCAACGCCACCGCTGCCCCTCACAGCCGCTGCTCTCTCTTCAACCATGTTACATGAGAGGGTGGATGAAAATAACATGCCACGGTCGGACCCACCATTTGACAGTAGCGGGTTTATTGTCATTCTCATTATCATAAATCATTTGAACATGCTGGCTAAACCCACCCTATAATTAGTTGTGCTTGGCAACCGAGTGTCCACTTGGCTGCAGCGGATGCTCATTTGTGACTTTGGCACATTGCTCGCAGTTAAATTGTTTGCCTAATACTCTCAAAGAATCACTCCCCATGCAAGTCCAACCTGTACGTCTGGACTGCTCCCAGTTTGGAGCATGTTTCGAAAAAGCCAGAGGGCTTTGTTCTATCTTAACTCAGATGCAGTGACAATATTTGGGTATAAAACACCGACATTAAAGCTTTCTGTGCGCAGCAGCATTTGCAGAGAAGGTCCGGTGACTGTAATTACTACCTCAGAACCGGTGGTGGATTTTATTCTCTTTAAAATGAGTAAAACTTCACGCTCCCCTCAGCCATAAAAATCCAGTCTAATTTACATATCTTCTTTAGCTGGTGTGAAACAATCCCCAGCTCCGGTTTAACCTCGACACTTTGAGCCGTACCTGCATGCATCATTACAAACTACCACTAGAAATTTCATACTTGAGGCCACTTGAATCTCTATTTTGCTTTAAAGCTCTGCAATCAATATCTTATATCTACAATGGCTCAAACTACTCTGTGTGATTTGAAAATGGGTCTCTCACTGCGGCAAACCCACAGAAAGGTTTTACCGGTTATGAGTTATTGTATTTCTGCGCTTAATATACCAGCCAGGTGAGTCAGAGGCTGGTTGAAAGGTCACCTGCTGAGACAGAAAACCACTGCCCGGCTTTGGCATCCAGAGCACAACCATCTGGTGGGTGTCAGTGAAGCTTAGCTTAGCGTCACGCTGCGTGCTAATGATCATAATTAGATCGTGAAAGCAACTAGATCCCTGTAGAGTACCCTGAAGAACATCTGCATCACTATTTTTCCGCAGTCTTCAAAATTGTCAAGGTCTGTGTACCATTATTTTGTTACTGCATCATGTGACCACATGTTTATTCTTAGTAAACCAGAGACGGTTCCTCAACATGCAGCATTTTAGTGCAGGTTTTGTGAAATGTTTCACCACAGTGTTCCAATTTCATGACATTTCCTCTTCTTTTACAATCTACAACAGAAAATGCAAATAAATAATGAACTAATTGTTTCAAGCAGGGTCCTTTAAAGTCATATCAACCTTATTTATATGCACAGTATAACATAATTGCACTCCTTCCAGTTTAATAATACTTATAAATACTTGTCAGCCTGTAGACTTAACACAGGAGTTAAACTTGGTAAGTGAAAATAAAACCCAAACTTATGAATAAGTGAAAAGAATCTGAAGTTCTGTAAGTGGCTATTAAATAAGTACAAAAAAAGTGCAATGTCCCGAGTCCCGGCATGAAAAAATAAGGAACTCAGTGGAGGGAATGATGAAGTGGAGTGGCTCCGCCTCAGCGGCGCCCATTATTTTTGGGACACCTCATCATGTTTTATCTCTCACATATCATTCATGGTGATTAATGCATTTTTAATAGTAATAATTAAGAAAAAACAATACAAATGTTTCTTTAATGAAACCCTGTTGTTAAAAATGGGATTTGCACATGTGCTAAATTTTCTCTGAGAAGTATCATCCTCATTAAAGGAATACAGGCTTTAATCACGGCGTACAGTATATTGTGATGTTTTGAGACAGAGTTCATGCAGTTCATAGCACATTTGTGTTGTTGCTTTGAATTGAATTCAGCTATAAAGTATAGCGCAGCAAGCTTCAGATCGCAGGATCGATTTACGTCATAGACGAGCAAAACTGTAGTGACAGCTGCGTCCAAACAGTACCTGGGGTTAATAGATCTATTTTAGTTAGATCTATTCTCGCATTTTATGCTGTCAAAACATCAAGCAGCAAAAAGTAAGTGGCAGCTCTAATCTGGTGAGTTGTTTGCAGAGAATCAACTGTGTCATTCCACAAAGTGCCACATCTCTGCATGTTTTGGCTTGTGTTTAAAGTGACAGTTAAAGTCTATGACATACTGTACACAGTATATTTTTAAAAAACATAAAATTACTTTCTTTTACATGTCACTTAAAGCAAACCCTTAGCCCATGCATGACATGTTTTTTTCTTGCATCACGTCTTTTTTTTTAAGGAAAGTATGCTCGAAATGTCAACCTCATTACCATCAAGCCTATTATCTTCTGCAAAATAACAGGGTTTCTATACAGAGAGAAAGCTCAGGTTAACGTTTCTTTGGTTACAGTCTTCTCTTTTTTCTCTTTCCCTATTATGACACCGGTCCCTCTCAATGCCACAGTTCTGTGATTACTCATACCTTTTCCACTTGAACAAAAAAGATACCATTCTCTAATCCATCCCTCTTTTGTGTCTCTTCAAGTGCTTTAATAATATTTTCATAATATCAAGAGAAATTATTCAAATGGTGTGGATATGCAGTGAGGGATGAAACGATGGCATTTTATGGTCCTAAAACACAAAGGTAATGTCTTTTGATGCACTTAATAGTAATGTACCAAAACACTGATTCTATGTAGGTGCGTCTAAATTATGTGCAGTGCCACCAGTGCGTTTATCTGCAGGTGAAATACAAATACATTTTTCTTTTAGATTGTTTAAAAAGACTGGAAATATATTAAAAAACAGAAGCATCACTGTGTCAAAAAATGCAACCACTTCAAGGAGTGACTCCAAACCAATTACTTTGGAAAGCCGGCTAAGCTGGTGGTTCTGTTTGTTTCCGCCTCTCCAGGAGAAAAACAGATGATGCAGTGGCGTTTGAAGTGAAACAAAAGACAACATACTGCAGGAGAGACGACCGAAAAACAAACACTGGTTAGAGGATTTGTTCGCTCACAAGAAAGGAGATGGAGAAGAGGAGATTTTTTTCTTATCCTGACTTGTCTGGTGGCAAGAATAAACATGAGAGACAACAAAGTGAAACCTGCCAATTACTGCTGCTATTTGTCACATCTGATTTTTTCTTAACATTTTTACATTTTGCTTAAGCTCATGTTCAGCTGGCCCCGACAAGACGTAATAACCTGAGCACTTGAGCAAAATGCTTTGAGGGCTTTTGTGGCCCTCGCTCTGCCACTTTTTTATCTCCCCCTAATCTCGCCCTGTCTTTCTCTCCCTGCTGTATTTCTCACCAAATCCTCCCCCTGCCTCCCCTCCTTTATTTATTTTCTCTGCTTGTGCAATGTTCTTTTGATTTTTCTATTTTCTGTAATCTCAGAGAAAGTGTCAATGTTGGACATCACGCTGTGTCACCAGCTGACATCTGACACAGGCCAGGCAGCATAGTCAATAAAGCCCTCTAATTGAGTGCCACTGGCTGCTGTTTATTGACAAAATAAGACCTGGGAATTAGGTATGTCTCCGTCGGGCGCTCGCGGCCCCGCCGTCCTCCCGCCTGTCGACAGCTGTCCACTTCCCATCCATCACCGGCTCAGCTTGGTCTGCTGTCGGTGTCAAAGGATGGCGCTGCACTTGAAAAACAACGACTTTACCCCCCCCTCCCCCTCTCACATCCAGGTGGGAGAGGGTGCATGAGCCAGAGAGAGAGAGAAAGAAAATGAATACGAAAAAGGAGACAGACCGTAAAAATGGAAATGAGAGTTTTGCTTATTTTATGGTGTGTGTGTAAATCTGTGTGTGTTGCCTCTGTCTCCATCTGTATCTCTGTAATGCCCATCACAAGCAGCACCAGCAGAGACGCCTTCTCACAGTAAAGTACACTCTTGGTAATTAATTACTGTTTATGCTTCTGAACACTATCTGTCGCCTGGCAAGCGCGAAGATAAGATTCCCGTTGCTAAAGCGCTCTCTACCTGCTTAATTAGAGGCCGGGCAGAGCCTCGGGCTGCGACACAAAACAAAACTCCACTGTCTGCCATTCAATTGTTCAACACGAAGACTCTTATCTTCTCGCTGCTTTCCTTTCTCCAAATTAACTTCAATCATGAGATAATGGTTGGGTGGATGATCGTGCTCGCTTGTAGGCGCTTGCCATTGTTTCATCTGAGTAAAGGCGCAGGAAATCTCAGGATAAAACGCGTGTCCGTTTCTGCCAATGGCGGCCGACACGGTTACCGTCGCCGTCAAACCTCGGCGTCCCTCTAGCCTTTCGCCCTCTTCCTCCGGTTCTCTATCCTCCTGAAAATCCCGAGATAAGGGCCGAGATGGTAGCGGGGGCCGGCTGGCGGACCGGGAGATGGCACACCAGCGGGCCTCGGCTGACAGTGATGAACGAGCCATCCGGCCTTCTGATAATTCGTCACTCACGGGCAGAGAGAGGTCCATTAATCAAAACGAGTGTGGCGGCGCTGCATTTTTCTAATGTGTGCCTCCTCTCTCCCACCTCCCGCGATCCTTAGCTCCTCTGCCTTAAACTGACTGGACTAGCCGTGCGCCGGCGAGCGACAATCTGTTGCACGATTGGATTTAGACCCCTTAATATGTGCGCAGGAGGGACGGGAGAGCGTGGAGGCTCGGGCGGTCATTTCTCTAACTGGCGTTGGAGGTGGACAAGCATGCACGGGCGAGCTCGGACTCAGACAGCGCTGCCTCGGGCGCGGTCCTCTGAGGAATCACTGTCCTGGCAGGCAGCAGGTGGAGAGCTGGGAGTAGGTAGATTGATTGATCCGTTGCAGCCGTAATGCATCGGGAGTTTCCCGGTGGAGGGAGGCTGTGCGCTGAATGTTAGGCATTTCTGCTCAAATCTGGGTAGCAGGGCACAAATCAGCAGCACCAGGATCTCCAGAGAGGTTCCCATTACCGATGCTATATATAACAGTAATCTTGTTAAGCTTCCATCCCGTCTGGGCCCTGTCAGGGGGTTTGATTCAGTCAATAAGTGACCCCGTGGACTGTAAATGAGATTCAGCCTGTTCTCTCAGGCAGGCTCACACACATACAAGCACATAAACACCTGAAAGAAAAAAAAAAGAAAGACAAACCCACACATGCATGCATACATAAATGCACACACACACAAACAGAGGTATATTGTATGCATGCTACCCTGTGGTTTATTTGATTTCAGATCCAGTTTAATGAGAGAGGGGGGGCCTAACCTGTGTGCTCCGACGTGGTGGCCCCTAATGACACTCATTTGGAGCGTTTTCTGTTTACCCCCACTTCATTTGGAGACAATGCTTAATTGGAAGTGGCTGTTTTTCAAGCAGAACAACACACGCTGTCGTCCTAAAAAGGCCCCCAGAAGAATCTGAAACATTTTTGTTCAGCGGAGAAACATCTGCTCCAAAACAAAAGGCCAAAGTAAATGAAAATAAAAGCAGCGATATGTTGTTGTTGGGAGGATTTACGGCTTGATTCTGTTTCATCTGCTGTTGAGCAGCAATAGCTGCAAATGCATCTTATCTCTGAATCAAACAGAATAACTGAAAACAAACAGACAGACCGGCATGCATGTGATTTTTTTTTTTTTGTTGTTGTTGTTGTTATTTTCATTTTCTGAGGAAGGAAAAGAAAAAAAAATCCATCTAGCCTCAATATGTTCCAAAGTCAAGTGAAGAAGTAAAGTGAGGGTAACAGATAAGGAAATCACATGCTGGTGCAGACATCTTGGCGTTGTTAATATCGTGCTCAGCAGAAGTCCCGGGCCTCGCGCCTCAGCCCGCAGTGCCTCGACGCGCTCGTCCCCCTCACCATACAACATGATTTACCCCCCAAGAAAAGCGCAGAAAATTTCCCTCAGAACCCCTCAGAGTGACTCCATCAGTCTGTGCCTGCCTATCTGCAAATGCCAGCTCATTTCTCAAGCTAGTCCCCCCCCACACACAGTTGGACTCCAAACGCTGCTAACTGCTCATTCTTATGCATCCCTCCTGCCAAACCGCACATCAACCGGGATGAGGAAAGAGCCTAAAGTTTTCCTGGACTATATTTTGGGTGCTTGGAGATATCAGAGGAAAGTAGTTAAGGTGTTTTTTTTTGGGGGGGGGGAGTTATTGGATTGGTTTTGGGGCTCTGAGGGCCTGAATGAAATGGGAAGAAAGGGGAAGGCGAGTGATTGAAGCTCGGCGCTGCGTCTGCGCAGGATGTTGGTGGGAGACGGCAGCTCACCCCCCCCAATGGCGTCTGGGACAGGGCGGAGCCACGGGGGCTCGCTCTCAACTGTTTTTCATTACTTGCTTTCCTCCTAACCTGCATCTTGAGGTTGTGCCACTGCCACGGCGCTGAGGCTGCAGCTCGCTCTCGGGCTCCTCAGTACATCCCTCAGTCACAGCTGCTTCCTCCCGCCATCTGTCCAAGTGACGCTGGTGAGTCCCAAAGAGCAGGGCCCTGCCAAGCTCCGCACACCCCCAGCCCGTCAGCTATACAATTTAGACATTAATGAGAGGAGGGAACTCAAAGTAGCTGTCGGACTCCTTTGTGTGCTCGGCTCCTGCAATCTCGCACAGATGCGCTGATGGCAGCTGGCAAGCCGGGATCAGACACCACCCTCGATAACCGAGGCTTACATTGTTTATTTGCATCTATCGACCGCTCGCCGTAAAGTGTTTTACAAGCCAAGTTAACGCTGAAGTGCTTTTGAGTGCTTTTTTACTCACTCGCTAAAGTTAATGTGTTTGTTTACATGAAAATAAAAGAAACCTGAGATTCAGTTGTCATGCACCTAAAATGGGATTTTTTTTTTTGTGGGAACGTCAACATAGTCACTTTCTAAAAACAATCTTAATGTTGCCTTACATGCAGAATTACTGGCCATAATTAATTCCTCAGGTGTGTGTGTGTGTGTGTGTGTGTGTGTGTAGGTGTGTTTGTGTGTGTTTCAATCTTAATCTGCCTTGACTGGCAGCACAAGACAATTACAACACCAACTTATCTCAGTTTGGTATTGTCACAGCACATCAAATTCACGGTGCCTTACATGGATCAATCCTGCCATCATCGAAGGGAAAGCTCTTTTTTTTGCAAAGCAGAAAAAAAAACTCACTGAAGAGATAGCTCCACTAAGGAATAGTCTTGGAAGGAGTAAAAAAGGTCTCAGAAGTGCTTTCTCTCTCTCTTTTTTTTTTTTAAAGCACAATAATCATATACTGCCTTCCACCCACTCACTGGAAATAACTGTCAATTCTATAGACAACGTTAATTTTTTTTTTTTTTTTTTTTGAAGAAAGAAAATACTGTAATAGCTGTTGACAGCCTCTGATGGCGCGTCGTAGGAAAATAGTTCCAGCGCATCACATCTAAAACAGCAGGGGCCACACACACGCACGGGAATGTAAATCAGCTGCTAATCAAGCGCTCCACTCCTCTGCATGTGTTAATAAAGCTGTCATCCCTTTAATTGCAGTTCTCATTTTAAGTAGCTGGTTAATATACTCCACTAAAAAAAAGGAGAGAAGAAGAACTCTCTCCTCACATCAGTTCATGGATGAAGCGACGAGCTCCCCCCATTACGCTCCGTCTTTAAACCTTAAAAGGCGACGACACATTTGTACAGTTTACAACTCTCACTAAACATTTGCCCTTATCGTGCGCCGCTGCGAGCTGCTCCAAAGAGCTGTCCTCCTGTTAGTATGCTAAATAAGCTTGGCTGACTGAGGCATTGCATATTCATGGCTGCTTTTTTTTTCCTCTTCGCCACCGAGGTTCCCGTGAAACCCCATTTTCACAACAAGGGACTTTCATTAACAGCACTTTCCGTCGTGCCGTTCTGAGCCATTTGGCCTTTCGTCTGTCATCTCAGTTTAATTTGTTCTGTTGGAGACTCGTGGCGCGGCCGTGCGCCATCCACGGGGGCCGCTGCTGTGTCAAAACAAAAAGAAGAACCAGAATTAAGAAGGAAAAGAAAAGGCGAAACAAGCGAGCTAGCTGAACTGGGGGCCGCCGCGCCTGTATCAGTTGTGTCTCGGTTGATTGGTCTAGGTGGCAATGCTTTGAATGGGTAATCAGGCTGTGCTGCCTCTGTTCACCTTGTAGTACAGTGATACGAAGTGATGTAGTGTCTGTCCCGAACGCCGCCAAACCTTCACTCCGTCAGTTAATAATGCAGGATGACTCTACCTGGTGAGCCCGGCCGGCAGACTAATGATGTGGCACTAGCTTAAAGTCACTCCCCTGCCTCGCCCCTCTTTATCGCTCATGTACCACAAAATCCCACGCAAACACATGTACGTACACGCAGCAGTTATCGACGTTCCAGTGACGTCGATGACGAAGTGGCGAGAGCAAATGGACGCTCATATCTCTTCTCCAGACAGAAACCTGCAGGCTACAGGGATGTTCTTATCATTGTTAGGCAAACGCTTTAATTAAAATCATGTGCCTCTGTATGTTTGCTTGCAAGACCTAATTTGTTTTTATGCTCTAAAGCTCGTGTAGAATTATTAATTCATGCCCTCTTAATGGCAAATAGGTTCGCCACAGCTGTGTCACCTCCCGACGCGAATCCAGCGCTCATGTTTCTGACAAACCGCAGCAGGTTAGGCGCCAAGCTGAGGTGTCACTTTTTTTGTGTGCTTATGTGGGGAGAACTGTTGAACATATCCCCCCTCAGGTGAAAACTCGAGGTTGGCGGACAGTGTGTGTGTATCCGCTCTGCTCAGTAATACTCGGCTGTCGGCTGAGAGGAGGCGAGAAGAGTTTATCGTGGCTGGTCGACACGGCAGGATGTTCTCCGTCTCTCTCAGGCCCACGTCCGGCCGAGTTTCTCCCCCCGCGTTGCCTCCCGCAAACAAGGCCCGCCCCGACACTCCCCATCTGGAAAGAGCTGCCGTAATTGCACAAATCAGAACTCGCCTGTGTTTGGCAAGCTTATCGCATCGCTCTGTCAGTCTTCTCCCCCCTCTTCCGTTCATCTTCACTTCTGCACACCTCTCCTGCACAGCGTCGCCCCCCCCAATCATGACACTGCAGCAGCCTGTGACATCTTTTAATATCCAAGCACAGTTTTGTGGTGGAGGTGGGAGGTGTGGAGGGGGGGCACAAAGCAGACAGGTCAGAGAAGGAGAATTCATTATTCACACCCTCCTGCGGCCTGCTGCAGCTTCCTCCTTGCACATTCCATCTCTCAGCCTGTGAAATAGAGCCTCTGCCTGTCCTGCACATCGACTGTGACCCCATTACGCCGCCACACATACGACCGTCTGATGAGAACCGCTGCTCTGCCTCTGCCATTCTGAAGAGAAAAAAAAAC
>JAVQJZ010074999.1:0-10551 GCA_036025355.1 Leiopotherapon unicolor
TCCAATAAAGCTATAAATCTACGATAAGACCAAAATAGAAAATAATATTTAATTCCCTGTAATCTTGTCTTTTGTTCTTTTGTGCAGAATGTGAATTATGAAAAAGTTATGAGCTATACTTTGAATGCATGTAAATGTATGTGTGTAGTCCATTAGTATCTTTATGTAGGTTGTTAGAGAAAGATAAGGAGACTCAATCGAGAGCTACCGCGTTAAACTAAACTCTCATAAACGTGTTTCACAGTAAAGCAGGTTGCACTGGCAGCCTCGTGCATCGTGACTGACCGACTGTGCCGCCTCAGCGTCTCCCTCGCCTCAGCGGGGTTGGACAGTCAGCGGTGCATGAAGGATCAGACGTGAGACTTTTCGATTACTGGACGTGGTCACGTAACCACCAGGTCACTCTGCCCCTGCCCATTACTGTCCACCAAATCCAGCAGTCATTACGTGAACCTCAGCATAGCTAACTGTGGGACTCGTTAAAATCTAATTAAACTCTGACTGTAGGTCACTCATGGGTAACTAATGCAATTACAGAGAGCAGCACTTTGTAAGGAATTCTTTTATCACTAAGTAAATCTCCCCTTAATTTCCCCTTTGCCATCTGTGGCTTTGGTTTCATGTAGCATGGGACACATAAAGAACAGGCTGAGGGCCTTTTTGTAGATATGCACAGGCTGCTGTTTTTTTGTTTCCCGCAACATAACCAGCATTATTTCCCAACTGAGTAGACATGTGAAGTCCTGCTGTTGTTTCTTCTAGTTTCATTTCAAATACTCCAATTATCCAGATGATGGCACTGAAAAAAACACTTACAGTTTAGCTAATAAAGGCTTATTCAGAGTTTCTCCTCTTGAAGTGTTAATTGAAAGCAACAATAACAAAAAAAACAAAAAACAGTTTGAGCGCTGTGGGCCAAACGTTTGAAAAAAACCTCACCGCTTGTCAGTGATGATGAGTCTGAATCAGCTCACAAAAAGGAGAAGCTACTTATGCGAAACCTCGGGCTAACATCATCATGCACAACACTCTCAAATGACTCGCTCTTATATTTACCATGTTCACCATCTTACTTAAAAATGTAGTTTTTACGTGTAAAATTATATAATTAAAAGCTATAATAACAATAAGTTTCTCTAATTTAAAACCCAAAGCAAATGTTTAGTGTCTAGTGTTTAGTTTCTTTTGAAAGGAAACAGCAATGAGCCACATTGCTGTTTTTTTTTTTTGTTGTGTAGTGGACTCATGATGACCAGGAGACGGGTTTTCCACTGGGTTTTTGTTTTAAAAGACAATGGATGACTCGGTGGAGACAGCTCGGTTGATCTGTGACCTTGAAACCTGTTCCTGCCTTTTGTGTGCGCTCTCGTTAACCTACACACAATAAAGGCCTCGTCGTAGGAAACGTTTCCTCACCTCAACACACAAGATTCTTTTCTCAACGTAATCTGAAACCAAACAAATCTTAAGCTGTGTTTGGTGAGTGTGTTTGTAAGTTGAGATAAAAGCAAAGCGGGCACTCCTCAGTCACAACAGTATGCTGTATCGTTCGCGTACCTTTATAGAGTTAATGGTCATCTTGACTTAATTATTCACACTGTCCCTCCCTTAATGGTGGACCCTGTGGGAGGTTTGCATTTCCTGGAGACACCGAGTAGCAAAGAGCAAAGCAGCCCGGCTCTGACCTTGAGAGCGTCCGATGATGAAAGAGAACAAGACAGACACTCAAGATAAAGCTGCTGCCTGGAAAAAGGAGAAGTTCAGTGTACAGTGATGGGAAATGTTTAAAAGGTATGGAAATTGAGCTGCACTAAATAGAAAATTGTGTCGAAAAGGTGGAATCTATGCAGTAAAACCAACAGGATTGATACCTGTTGCAGTATTATAGTGAGAGTATGATTTGGATAACTTGCTGTCTGAAATGTAAATAGGAAGTAAAAGTAATCTGTTCCACATGTCGGTAATGCAGTTTGCTTAGTGTCAGAGTTTTGTCACTTCCTCTCCTCAGGATCACATGTTCAGCTGCTGTGTAATCACTTTGTCTTAGAAACACAAAACAGTACAGGATGTTCACTTTGAGAGCACAGAGCTCGGTGTGTCGAGACAAGAGTGTGTGTCACGTCACCGTTTCAAGCTCCAAGTTTGCGACACTTGTGTTGAATGTTAATGACTGATCACTGATGGCAAGTTTTTGTGGGTTTTTTTGACAGGAAATTTCACGACACCTTCGCCCGACCACACTACGCGCCCTTTACGGGAAAGACAAAGTGAAAAACGCCGTCCACTGCACAGACCTCCCTGAAGACGGTGTTCTGGAGGTGGGTGGTTCGTCACTGCCACGTGCACATTGTACCCTCCACAAACGCCCACATCGTTTCATCTGTATGGTTCCTCTGATCCCACAAATAGGTTTCCTCTTTGTCTCCGGGGCCATGCATAAGTATCCACCTTGCATTTAGCCAAGAACAAAACCCCCGTCTCTGTGAGGCCCGTGTCTTTAGACGAGTCTCATGACTCTGCTCTGTGGGCCGGGGCAACCTTAGCTCACACTGGTGTTGAAGAGAACAAGAGTGGCAGAGGAATTTGAAACAAAACCATTGTTTCGCAGGGAGTGGGTCTGACCCATCGAGCGTCATTGTTCAGGAAAACTCCTGATCTGTGGCTTGGACAAATGCCTCCTTGTTAAACATTAGCCTGCGACTGACTGAGCTGCCATTTTCCCAAGACTGGGACACGGTGGCCGAGAGAGGGCTTGAGCAAAGAGTTTGCTGTGTGAACTTTCACAATGTCACCAGTCTTATATCAGAGGAAGGACGGATTCTTTGATATTAAGTTTTCAATTCCCTTTACAGGTGCAGTACTTCTTCAAGATTTTGGACGGGTGAACGTCGGAGGAGAAAAGACGTGCGACTACAGACTCAAAGACTTCACAGTTGTCTCATTTTTCTCTTTATTGTTTCAGCCTTATGCAGATTAAATAAAGTGACAAGAGCAGACTCCTGACAAGTGTTTTGATCTTCAACATTGAATTAAGTATTTTCACACCAACTAAACATCTTATTACACGGGATACTGCATTGCCTCTGATATTCTCTAACTTTTGACCAGCGACTTTGGTATTGGATTCATACATTAAACTTTGAAAAAAATTTACAACTGCATAAATATAAAATTCTTCCACCATGAAAATGGCTAAAACATTCAATAGTAAGTAGCATCACGTCGTGTGATGTCTCCAGCAAAACAGATTTCAAAGCACTGAGTTGCCACTGTTTCTGTGGAGGTGACAGTCTTCTAGGCTGGACCCACAAAGCTCTACACTATGAATTAAGAATGAACAGATGTAAGAATATCAAACAGAAATGTCATCAAACCATATCCTAACAGCTAAGGTGAACAACAAAGAAAAAAGGTGTACAAATGAACGCTTGAACAACTTGGATAAAGAAACACGCAAAAACAAAACGGAAAAAAAAAGAAAATCCATGGAGTGCAGTCATTTACTCAAACATGGGCCTTAAAGGTTCAGAGTACCTTAGTTATTAGCTAGTATTTCAGTTAGTCAGAGCACATTGACACACACTCCAGATACACACACTCTCACACGTGCACGTAGAGTAACACACCTGCACACGGACACGAGCGCACACACACACACCTTGGACCACTAAAGCTGACATAAGACGGAAGAGATTACAACAGGACTCGACTACAGCACTGGACACTCCAAAAATATATAGAAACCACATTAGGATGAAATACTTTGGGGACAGAAACACAGCTCGCTACACGTCAGTAGTGGAATTGCAGTTTTACAGTAATAGATGAACACATCCCATGGCTCAAGGAATATTTTCATGTACAGTAGAATAAATATTTGCTATTGCTACTCTTGTATTTTACATTCTAACCCTCGACAAACACACAGAAAGCTAGTGTAAAGCACACAGATTAAGTGTAGGTCCTGTATATTATGAATGTTCAAAGACTAGTGGTGTTTATCTGAACTCTTTTTTTTTTTTATTTATTATTATCTCTACATTTTACTTGTTTCAAAATGAGAGTGCTCGTCATGGCTGAGGTCACGAGTTGACTGTGAACTTAATGTCAAAACGTCCTTGGTAGCGGTCTTTCTCGCTGTAGTCGATGTTCGCTCCGTACACTTTGCACTCGACGCGCAGCTCCTGGTCCAGCGTGAGGTTGGTAAACTGAATGGCCACCAGAGGCTGCAGGTACTGAGGGTGAAGCAGTTTGCCGTAGTACGGGTAGTACTGCAGAGGAAAGCCTTGTACTGGAAAGTACTTGATCTCACCGATCTTGCCTTCATCTTCATCTCTCTGTAGATGCAGTAGTTTGATTTGAATTAAAATCCTTTTTTAAAAAAATAATAATACAAACAAACGCATCGTAGCTAGATGTTGTCATATCAAACATACCTTATTTTTGCAGTGAATGGGGATCAGGTTGGGTTGTACTTTTCCCTGCAGAGCCTCAGGGAGCGACTGATTGTTAGAGGGAGCCTAAAAAGAGAGAGACTGGTTGGTGAACGACATCCTAGGCAGGCGGTGGCATCCGGTTCGATCGTGGCTTGCAGCAGAAGCAGGCTGCTGCCACATGTTGTGGTTTTTTACGCGGTACAACTCACATGCAACTAGGCGAGATATGAGTTTATTTAGAGCCAGACTGAAATGAGTTTCCAGCTTGAATGCAGCAAGGTTTCTGCACAGTTTCAACAGCAAATTCAAAACTTTTGAATTTGTTACTGTATAAAAACACCACTCTTGATATGTCTGCATGTCAAAAAAAATGCAGCAAAACAGTATCTTTTTTATTGCATGTGTGCTTCTGTCTTGTCAAAATGTGGTGCATACATTAACCATAGTGCAACCCTCTACTACAGTACTACTACTACACTCTACTGACAGTTTGGTGGGTTTTGCTAGTAGTGGTAGCCTCAAACCGCTAACCTAGTGCAGAAACAATTTTTTTTTTTTTCATTTTCAAACTTGTACTCTTCGGCCCTGACCGACGCTGACTCAGGTGACATTTGGCAAACAGCCTTGTTCGCATATCGTACTAACAGCGATAGTTTCTCCCCAAGAAAAGAGGCTTTCATGTATTACTGATGTGTGATCCTGCATTAAAGAAATCGACCATGTCCAGAAAGATCTGAGTGATACTGATATGACTCAGAGATGATGGGGTTTGGCAACAAGCGTGTGCCATACACCTGCTCTGCTTTCTGTTGAGAGTTTCTGTAGGAGTCTACCAACATTAACATCCCTGTTTTTCTGTAAAAACAAAAAACAAGCTGCCTCTATGATGCATTTAAGTGACATCAAAACTGGGAAAATCCATCAAATCTAACTTGTAGTCTGCAGCAGAATGCATGAAAATGATGTCCTGTAAAAACCAAATGGAATCAGATGGGACTTGTTTGATTTATTGGCACTGCATTAAGCTGATATTAGTTTGCAGTAACGTTTTTTGGTTGCCGACAGATTTACTATCAGATCAGCGATTAACACCGGACCAGTTTGCTTTTTGCGGCAAGTCACTACTTTTATAACAGTTTTATTGTTTTCTTATCATGTCTTTATCAGCGTGGATGCCGTAATGTTGTAAGTATGCAGTAAATCTACCTTTGGTCTGAAGTTGACGATCCTGTTGAGCTTGACGATAATGCATGGTTTTCCTTCCTCGAAGCCGTAGCTTTTATCATTCAGGCCCGAGCAACTATTGAGCCAAGACCTGAAATACTGGCAAGCTTTCCTCTGTCCTCCCTGGTCACTTTCCAGAGGGCCGCGGTCATTGTACGGCTGAGGATTCTCTATAGCTGTCACAAAAAGACACACAGACCTTTAAATGTAAAGAGAATTTCACACACAAAGACATTGGCATTGTTCTTAATTTTTTAATTAAGGACAACATTATTTTAAGCATTATTAAACAATACTGGATGGTATTAAGTAGAAAAGAGGGTTATACTTGCCTCCACAGTTTTCATAATTCATCTGCTCAGTCTGAATTTCATCATTGTACTTTTCAAGGAAATCGTTCATGGCCTTGATGTAGAGTTTATATGAGTTTGGGTCACTCTTACTGAAAGAGATTTCAGATTTCTCTGAGCGGGGGGTGTGTGAGAGACCTGAAGAAAAACATCACAAAATTGTTGTAATTATAAGAAAGTTAAATGCAAAAGCACAACATTGTCTCGATAAGAAGATGCTAAATTTAAAGGGCCAAATGCAAAAACACACCATAAAACAGTTTTTTTTTTTTTTTTGGTTGTGAAGTGAAATTCCTGACAGAAGCTCCACCACGTGTCATGTAAGCTTTTCTTTGTAGAACCCAGGGGGAGTCTCTGCTCTATTATCTTAGGACAACAATGTGGGGTCTTGGGGATTTCCTCAGATGGTCTCTGTCAGCTCTTTATAGCAGTAATTTTCCACAGACCTTGTGCACAAGGCCTCGGCGAGGCGTGGCACAAACAGACCGTGAGATGGGCGAGAGGAGTGAAAAAGGAAGCATGACAGTTATGAGCCTTTTCCCTGCTGGATTTTTTTATTTTGTTGCAGCAGTTATGAGCAACACCCGAGGTATTTGTGCAACAGAGACGGAGAAGTAACATTTCGTGCTGCAGTGGTGGCCTGTGAAAGTTCACCAATCCCCTGCCCCCACCCATCCACTCTCACGTGTGTCTCTCTCACAATGGAAACTTTTAGCCCCAGAGTGAGAGGCGGGCTCTGAAAAAAAAAAAAAAAAAAAAAAAGAATCTAACTACTCCCTGCTTCCTTTATCTTGCCACTACTGGAAACTCTCTTCGGCTCAAAGCGGCCCACACTTCTCTCTCTGCCAGGCTGCTCTTTGATTGTCAACGGCCGCCGACGGCTGACAGACGAAGCAGCGAGGCAGACCCGAACTGCGTGCGCGAAGCCGGTCATTTACAGCGGCCTGCTAAAAATACCCGCCAAGGCCGAAGCATGTGCTGTGCAAACAAGTACTGGCACAACAAGACGGGGCCGGGCAATTAAAATCCACAAGTCTCCGAGCTCGCAGGACGTTTCAGAAATGCTCGCAGTGCGTCTGGGGCAGCATTTGATGTTTTCACAAGATTATAGATTAGAAGTGATCACCAGAAAAACAAGCTTAAGGGCTCTTAGCTGCGACAAAACAACATTTTTACCCCCTCTCCTTTTTTTTTTCTCCCAAAGAATGAACTCCAAACTCTGGTGGCTGCCACACGTATGTAAACATGTCGTCCGTGACACATGCAGAGCACACATGAATCATTTCAGTCACAATGGGTGTGAGCTACAATAGTTCCCCTGTAGCCTGAGGGGGGAAACATTGACTGGCTGAGAGGAGTGAAGGACAAAATGGCTGAACCTATCTAAGGTCAGAAAGACTCCTGATAGAGGAGCCGCTTAAAGGCACACCCCAACAGCCGTTTCTGAACCACAGGGGCCACAAAACAGGCAGAAACGTTTGCCAAAAAAATCACTTCTGATCGCTGCGACAAAGCCCGAAAGCCGCTGTCAGCTTCTGGTGAAACATCCACTACGAGCCGCACAGAGAGATCAAAACTGAGGGTTTTATTTACCTGGGGGGGCGACTCTGTCCTGATAGGTGGGCTTGTAGTTACTTAACGTGAGCAGCAGTGCCTGAATGGTCCCGACGAAAATCCCAGCCAAGCATCCGTAGAATATCACGTAGAACAAGAAGATTTTAACTGTGAGGGAGAAACGTACATTAGTACACTGTAAAAGGATTAGAGCTGCAGCAAGTAGATTAAACCGATTAATCTGAAACTATTTCGATGAGGAATCATTTGAGTGATTTGTGAAGCGAAAATGCCAACAGATTTTCTCCTTTTAGTTTCTCAGATGTTCTCAGGATTTGATCGCCACAGTACATGTTGTTCTAACTTTTCACAGACCAACATATTATCAAACTTATAGCAAAAGTTTTGATTCAAAGACCGACATTTTTAAGTGGCATTAAGTCAGTTTCTTGCTTTAAATGATGTGGATGTGGATCAGGTATGGTGAGATTTAATGACTTCAGGGGTTCTTTGACTTTGTCGTCTCTGTATCTCCAAACTGTCGTTCAAGGACAAAACTCGGGAATCACATGCAAGAGATCATCCACAAACTGTCTCCTCTCATCACGGAGGCCATTTTACAACAGCGGTGGTGGTGGTGGGGGGGTTCATCCAATTTAAAATTTTCTCCAATTATGCAGCAGAAGGAGGGGCCGTGCTTTCAGTCCAACAGGATGAGTCAACCCCCCCCCTCCACTTCTAACAGGTTTGGCATGAAAAAGAAAACGTGTCTTCACCTCACTGAGCAACAACTGCTCACTTTTTCCTCCTCTGGCTCCGTTCGGCAGAGAGGAAAACTTGGGATTAGCATTTCTCGTTTGCCCACTTTCAGTGAACTTCAGCAAGGGGGGGTAAATCAATACTTCAATGTCACCTCCCACTGAAATGTGTCACTAAAAAGCTTTCACCCTCTTTAGATTGTCCCAATTGTTCTCGTTTGCGTCCCCCTGTGCGGCGCTGTGTCTTTAACTCGACTACTGTGGTCCTGATTGGTGTGAAAATGTTTTTTTTGGACGATCTCGGAGATCAGAGTTTCTCCAGAAACAGCATGTGACTGGAGGAAAGAATAAAAAAAAAAAGAGAGGGAGAGAGACCTCCTGTGAGATTTGTATGTGACAGTTTCCACCAGCACAGCCTGAAAGCAGCTAACTTTACTACCCTCCTCCTGCAGCAACACTTTCCAAAGGCCTGAGGGAGCAGATTGAATATTTCATATATTAATATGTATTCTGAATCCGTGACAGGATCGTGAAATGCTGCATATTTATGTTCCTGTTAAAGAACTGTGACAGATAAGAGCACAGGGCTTTGAAATCTGTGGAAAAAAACAGCATTGCTTCCCTTCAAACCTTTCGTTGTCATTTTCTATTTAACGTGAGCTTTGTTTTCTTTACACCATCCTGTTTTTTTTATGGTTTCTGAACACAGCTCGATTGTCGTCAGCAGCGTTTCCCATCCCTGATGTGCCTGCTGTTGTTGTGGCACCTTCCCAAAATGTCCTCTTTGGCGGATCGCTAACAGGTTCGACTCGGCGGCCTTATCTCCCGCCAAACAGGCCGAGACGCCTGACGTCTGTCTGCCTGCTCTGCCCTCTAACGCCCCGTGTTGCTCTCATACTGTTTTTTTGCATTTCAAACACACCAAGGACTCACAGGCGGTGTTTCCAGCTCACGCCATCGACAACAACATCCCTTTATCTCTCGCTCTGAGGGCTGACGAATGCATTGTGGTCTCTCTCTCTCTCTCTCTCACGAGGTTCCCTATCTTCCACCACAATTCAGAAAAATTTGCTGAATTTAAAATAACATCTGAATGCGTGTTTGCCTCTCTGGAGACATTTTGATTTCCGTGTTGCAACATGGCCACGGGCCCTCGCGGCGCCTGCCTCTGCCGCAGAGCTGCACAGAGCTATTTTCTAACGAGCGTGCCGCTGCGAGGTGCACCTGTTGAGAGGGAAACTACAGGCTGACACTGCTGCTGCTGACGAGCTGCGTGAGGTCAGACCACGTGCGGCGTCCTTAGGACGAACCGTTTTAACCCTCCATGTGTTCGTTTGTTGGGGGCAGACGCGTTTCCTGAAGCGTGTTTAATCATCCAAAAACTGACAGAAAGCACAAATAAATCTTACTAAACACTTTGAAGCTCACTACTAACACTGTTACTAACAGTTCAGTGAATATTTACAGCAACAGGGTAGTTAGGCTCTCTTAGAGCCATTTGGATAATACACAAGATTTCCATAAAAAAATACACATTCAAACTATTTTTTGAGCAAGCTACTTACATTTACCTGATGTTTGTTGTTTTTGCTTAACATTTTTAAACTCTTTTGGCACATTTCTTCTGCTCAGGCTGACTTCAAATCAAGGCCGGATCATGAATATATGAGGATTCACATCGAACACTAATTAAGAAAAAACGCTTTTAAAAAAGGGAGGGGGTAAATTCGCCTCACAAACAAAGGGTGTTCCCTCTCACGGGAGCAGGTGAGAGTCAGACAGTGTGGCTGACTCAGACAACAAAAAGGGAAAAGGCAGCTTGAGCACGTGTGTGATTGAAGTGCACCATTTTGTAGGCAGACATCAACAACTGCTGCCCAGTGGGAAAAAAAGTGAAGGCTCAGAAAGTGGCCTGCTCCTGCTGAAAGGAGGCAGAGTTTGAATGGGGGGTGTCACCACATTCACACCACACTGATGTCTCCACTTTTTTTTTTTTTTACTGAAAGAAGGGAGGAGGGGATTTTTTTTTAAACTTGCAGCAGCACATTTCATGACAGATTCTCCAAATGAGACAACCTGTCTGCCCCCCCACACACACACACACACACAGACACAACCTCCATTTTTTTTTCGCTCACGGCGGGGGGGGGGGGGGGGGGGGGGGGGGGGGGGGGGGGGGGGGGGGGGGGGGGGGGGGGGGGGGGGGGGGGGGGGGGGGGGGGGGGGGGG
>JAVQJZ010075018.1:0-13000 GCA_036025355.1 Leiopotherapon unicolor
CTTAATTATCCGAGGTGATTAAGCACTGTGAAAGGCTTTCCAAACGTAGTCATTATGGCACATTCAAATTCAATCAACCAGCAGGCAAAGGCTATTACAGCCAGCATGGATTTTGACTACTGATTATATGCTTTGATGACTTCAGACCTCTCGCCCATACATTTGTGGAAGGGAAAAGGAATGAAATCCACCTTTTCTTAGCTGTGCATCCATTGTTGCTGCTCCCTTTTCACCTGCTGGAGCAATATCTCCCGTCGACCTTAAGCTGCCTGGGGTTGTGGGTTTTTTTTTTTTTTTTTTTTTTGCTTATGGATGAGGGGAGTGTGAATCTGTGCACTGCCCATTGGAGCTTTGCTAATGTGGGAGCCATCCTGTCATTGCAGCTGCAGTCCTGAAAAGTACAGGGAAAGCCAGGGGGGACTCTGCGTTATGTGCCAGCCTTCATGATTGACAAAAATAAGAGGCTGAGGGTACTCATCAGGATTGACTATTACTATTCATATATAATGAGAACTGACCTTGTTACTTGGTATACTAGTGTGAAGCGACCACTAACACACCACGGAAAGTCATCACGGGTGGAAAGTGGAGGTCAGTGGCAGTCAGACTGTGCACGGCAATAATCAAAGCATAAGTGGTTTTCATGGTCCAGCAGTGTGCGATTTAGATAACTCTCCAGAAGTAATTTTATCAAAATGCCTCATCTGAGGGGAGGCTGATTTCCACCTCACAACTTTTTAGTGTATTTGATGAACCCAGCATGGAATACATTATTCCCACATTAAACGATCATACTTCCACAGTCGGAAAGTGTGTCAATTACATTCTGATCTAATCAAGAAAGAAGTTCGAGGCTACCTTTCATTTGGGTTGATAACCTTCTCGGAAAGGATACACAAAGACGCAGCTCTTATCGGCTCCATCTACTACACGCTTCCCTCTGTAACCGGCTGTCTTTGATGTGCTACAAGGAGTAGGTTTGTAATAAAGGAATTTCATGCTAATTAAACATTACTCTCGTCTCCATCTGCAGTATGTGAAGGTTATTTAGGGCTGAATGTAATAGAAGAAGAAGGGGAAAAAAAGGACAATGTCAGTGTGCTTTTCTGTAGATCTAGGTTAACAACACACTCTGGCTCCAGCTGTGATAGTGCAGCCTAAGCATAAAAATGTCCCTGCCATTATTGCCATTTCCTGCTGTCAGGACACACACACTTACTGAACAGCATTTCTACAAGATACAATATAGGGCAATGACAAAAACCTGAGGAATCAATCGAAAAAGTGGTGGGCGGTAATTATTTGCAAAAATGTGTGTGTCCTAATCTTGTGTAATCTACGCTGCGGTGGTACACAGCAGCTCTCTTTATCCCTGGCTTTAGCAGGCCCGTATCGTGTTGTCAGAATCACATGGAAACAGGGAACGGAGTGCACTGCGCTAATCCCATTTTTGCATTTAATTACCCAGTACTTCAGAACGCTCGCTGCATCCCGGCTGCAGAACTGTTTGCAAAAAAAAAAAAAAAAAAAGAAAACTGGGAAGTCGAATACCACTGCGCCGCACTGGCTCCCCAAGGGAGAAGGGCTTGGCTGAGCAATTGTTCACCCTCCTCACATACGTGTCACATTAGCATATCTGGCTGCCTGCACAGACATTAAATGCAGGTGAAGCACAACCGGGGTATTATCACTTTGTTTATAGCACAAAGGCGGTGTGTGCGTGCTCTTCCCCTCACTTCATTTCCCACAGACAACATCAGGCAGCGCGCTTTGCATACTCGTGTTTTTAATTGCCTGCTAGGATTCTGGATTCTGACCCATAATCTCTGTTCTCAGCTGCTTGTAAGCCATTTTTCTTTTGTGCTGTCTTTTTTATATAGATGCGGTGTTGTGCTTTTGCTCATCAGAGCGTTCACAAGAACACTGTCTGCACAATGAACACAGATGTTTATGTGCTAGAGTATCATGTTAATTTCAGTGCTGAGTCAGTGAAGTTGAATGACTGATGAATGAATAGTCTAAATGCTGTGTTTATTCTCAAGATTGTACCTAACAGTCTTTCACTACGAGCACAAAACCACCAATAATCACAGCATTATTTCAAAACAGTTTACCATTTGTCTCATGGGAAAATGAGTATTACACCTCCATGGAAAATAATTTCTGTGGATATTTCTTTCATTTTAAGAATTTGCATGAGTGTGATGAAATCATAAAAAGCGCTGAAATTCTACCTGGGAAAGTGGAAAAAGAGACAGAAATGTTCAGTTTGTTGATCAAAGAGGCAAACGGCTGATTTGGCAATTGGGGAAATTGCCTCTACGGACAAGAAAGAGGCTAAAGAGGCGACTGAATAACACATCAAAAGTGTAAAGAAGCAATGGGGGCATTATGGCGCACAACAATTTCAAATCATACAACAATCCAATTACACAGCCAACAAAGTAAAGAACAGCAGTGGACCCGGGGCAATTATTAATTCAGGACAACATTCGAGGGGAAGAAATAGCCTCCCATCCCGCACGGCATGTGCAAACACCAACTAATACACATTCATGCTCAAAAAAAAAGAAAAAATGCAAACAAAAAGAGAGAAATCCTTCTTCGGCTTCCTTAATACCAACAGACACTCACAAACGTTAGCAGTGTGATTAGGCTATTTACAATACACAGCAGTGGCAGTCGGAATAGACCAACAATTGAAGCTGGGAACATCTAATTAGTCGTGACACCTCTAAACACACGGGCTGTGTGATAGCATGCTGATTACCACGCCATCGACGTAGCGCTGTCAGGCTTCTCTCCGCCTGCTGTGCTCCCTCACTTTGACACTTACCTGATAATGCGATGACTCATTCATTCATTCATAGCGGCTGATAACACGTGTAAACACCAGGCCAACGCCGCGGCGCCTCTTCCTCCTCACTTAGTCAGGTTTCGCTCAGGTTAATCCACCAAGGTTTTTTTTTTTGCTGTTGTTGCAAAGCTACAGGCTTGTTAATAGGATCTGAGAGAGCATCTAGATGTGCAGCAACACCTTGAGCTGCTAACTTGTATGAAACAGGGCGTGCCTCTGCAAATCGTCTTAATGGATAATGCTGGATCAAGAAAGGGATAACATTTTCTTGTAAGGCGTGCCCTGAACATAAAATTAAATTGGAGTTGCTTTACTTGATATGATGTGGAGAGAAATTCCCCTCTGATCTTTTCAAACAGGTACACATAAATCTGTGAGGTTAAATGACTTACTTTTCTAAATCCTGGAGTGCTGTATTTGGAGGTGGCGTATCTTTTATCGAAGGCAAGAAACATTTTTAAATGGAGAAAAAGCAAAAATATTACGTGTCATTCGTGGTTGTTTGAATATGAAACACTGAATTAGATATTAGATTTCACACAATGCCAATGAAAAGATTCAAGCAGCGGCTGTGTTGCATTATGGACATCTGAGGCATGTGTATTATTCTCCATTTCCTCCTCGCCCTCCTACTCCTCCAGTTCCTCCATTATCAGGCTCCTTCTCCCTTTCTTCTCCTTCCTCAGCGGGATAAAGAGCACGGTATGAGAGCGATTTAACTTACATACAAGGCATTTTATCTCACAGTGCAGGTGAATGAATCTTTCAGAACTTGTTGTGAAACGCTGGTTTTTAAAAGTCAGGAAAAAAAAGAAATGTGCTAAAATGATGTAACATCCTCAGTCCTTTGAATACGCGCAGAGCCATTTCTCCTTTTCTAAAAAGAAAAACACTTCCATCATACACCTTACATGGCAACCTGTGAAGGTCATGATGGTAAACACACAAACACGCATTTACAGTTACATGTTACAAAGGAGTACGGCTCTATTTTATACATATAAGTGCATATTACGGCCATTGTAAGCATACAATACTGGTAAGTTCATATTTTGTGTGATTTCCATTCAGTAAAGCCATATTCTTCATACTTTTATATTTATTTTATAAGTATTGTAAAGATGAATACAATATTAAAGTGACCTGAAACTTCATAAACTCTTCTTTGTTACAGTACATGACTTGTTGTAGGCTAAACCAGGATGTTTTTGATCTAATGATACTTAATGATTACAAAACAGGGGATAGAGGGGCAAGGTCAGGAGTCAGAAATCCACAGCACGAAGGGATGACACACAGATCCGACTTCATGAGTCTCAAATCACGGCATCAACAAGCGAGCGTCCGAGCTGTGTTCAGCACTTTTTCCTGTCCTCTGGAAATACTATTTGCTTGTGTTGTCTTAAATTGCTGTTTGTTGACCTCTGCTCTGTAATATGTGTAGCATTTTTCTAAACAAGAAGAGCATAAATTCATTCGACTTCAAAGAGTTATTTAAGGTAGATTTTGTCAACATGAGGAAAATGTACCAGCATTATTATAGTTTTCTCTCTTAGAAACTAGATGTGAACTTTAATGTTTTTGTTGATTATAGCCCTTCAGTGTAGAACAGGCATTATTGAACAACCCACTCATATCCAATGACTGCATCAAAATAAACATGTTGGAGTTATTTGAAATGAACACAATAATCAAATATAAAACGTCTGTTTAGTCATATTAATAATATTGAACTAATACTAATAATGAAGCACCTGAGTTCCCCTGCTTGAACTGAACTGGCCTTTTCATGTAGTTCATGCAGAGAAAATGTGAACGGTGCCTCACAGTAATGATCAGGAGAGAAAAATGTGGTCAAACAAACCGAAACAACACATCTTTGTCGGCTCGGAATGACAGATATATCCATAAAAAACTGCCATTTCCATGGCAGCAGCCTTGCACACATGTTAATGCCTCTGTCTTAACTCAATAACCTCATTGATCACCGGCGCCTGTTCCTGCGTATCCACACATAGATAACTCTCAGCACGGCAGCCTCTGCATCCTCCAGCCGGTGTACATACTAAGTTATGCAAAGTTCATCAGTTACGTCTGGACGGGGTCAGCGGGGCCATGCAAAATTCTGACATTAACAATGTAATTATACCTCAGATGGATAATGGCTTATTTACCAAACCCAGTCATTGGTGGGGTCACGTTCATTCCAGATAAAGCAATTTGCTTTGATAGACCCTCAGAAGCTGCTTACGCATGCAAATGGCAGCATTCATTAATATGTGACTGCTCTCTGCGTGGCAGAGAGAGGCTATTACCACCAGACACTGGTGCCATTACCAGACAGAAGAAAGTGAGATGGATAGACCTTTCTCTTCACACTATCCGCCGCTGATTTTATTAATTTGGGTCCTTGCCTGTGGGAGTGGTGTGTTTGTCTAACAACCCCTTCCAAGTTGGTAATTGACTGGGACATCTACTGCAGACAAGTTCTTCCGCCGGACTGTGATATTTGGACGGTGCAGCTGGCAGAGACGGGTAATGGTGAGCTGTGTGTGTGTGTGTGTGTGTGTGTGATGGAGTGCTAGGAGTGCAAACGCACACACAGTCGCTGACAAGAGCCGAGATGGCCCCCCAGACTCAATGACTCATTAATCATGGAGTGTGCTGAAAGTGGGATGACAGGCAGCTAAGAGTGTACACATGCAGAATCAACAGCATAATGACTCGGATTCCACCGCAAAGACTCGCCCCTGCACGCTCTTGTTGATGATACGACTGCTGAAGTGCAAACAAGTTCACATCTACTCGATAACATCGGTGCCAGCCTCGGGTTAACGTCAGAATTGCCCACACTTGTGCTAATTACGCGATTGTGTTCACGCAGCCTAAATCTTAGTTATGTGATACTTTAATTTAGAGACAAATAACAGCAGTATGTTCAGCGATCTGCTGTTAACAAACATTATAATTTGCAGAACAGTCAGATGAGGGTTCAAGTGCAGAAGAGACTTTAAGTTTGGACGAAGGTTAATTCGTTTGGCAAAGGAATATAGATTTCTGCTAACAAGGACTTAGTGACACTTCAAAGCAGCAATTAAAATCTGATAAGGAAATATTGAGTTCATAGAGCCATTTCAGTAATAACAGTCAGTTTGCAATCATCTAATCACACCAGATGTTCTTAAGACCAAGCAAGGTATGCACAAAGCAGAATGTGAAATCGGTGATTAGAAATTACGGTGCAGGAGAGAGCATGTTGGACGTCTCCATCGCCGCTGACAGCTGCAGGATCAGGACCGCAATCGGTGCTGCGGTGTGTGATCCTGACAGACACGTTCGCTCATAAAACTCAGGCAAAAAAAAAAAAAAAAAAGCGTCCATCCTTCTCCACAAACATTTCTGGAACTGTTCCCCTTCCTGGTAGTTCATCCTCCTGCCAGTTTACGGCTCTTTCATATTTGAATTACTGCAAAGATGCTGGGTGTATTTTTGTTTTTTTTAAAGAAGGTTCGGACTGTCGACCGTTTGTTGCACTTTGTTTCATCTCTTTATAAAGCTGTGTAAGGGAATGGCTGACATTAAAATGCATCACAAAGTGCATTTCCTCAGGCGGAGGATAAAATGGCTGCTCCTGTGACCGCCTGTTACAACACACCAACCGAAGCGGTGCTATGTCTGGACTGAATGCCCGCTAATTCTGAAATGTGATAATTAACTGACTATGTACTAATGATTGCTTCTACTTCATTCTCACCTTTATCTATGAAAATGATTCACATGCTGCTTCTCATAAATCACAGCACCCACATGTTTTCTCTGTTTAGTAGTTGTAGTCACAGCTACGATTTCACCCATGCAGCAGCACAAACTTTTTTTTGATTTGGCATGATACGTTTCACTCTTACAACTTGTAGAAGTCAACAAAGGCTTCCAGACGTCACAGGCAAACATCTCAGGATTCACTGGTTTGCTTGCTGTGTGTTCCTCAGAGTCTCGGTAATCTGTCATCCTGCCAGGTTGCAGGTCTTTGTCGGCAGGGATGTGTCACAACAAATCTGATTGCAGCCGCTGTAACTTCAGCTAAGCATGATAGAGTGTTTTCCGCTCTTTGGAGCAATTTACCTTCTCTGGCACTCGCACCAATTAAGACCACATTAATCAAAACGATGTTTGACCTTGCTTGATTTTGTTGCTGTTGATTTTTCTTCTCATCACGAGCAGGTGTTTGATCTCAGACGTTAACGCCTATCTTAGTGAATTTCATTTGGAAGGGCACTGAAACTCTTTTTTTTTTTTTTTTTTTTTTTAGGTGTTTCTTTTTCACCTCTTCCACCGGGAAATGAATGCATCTGCTGAAAATATGGGATTAGTTGATTCATTGCAGGCTCAGTGGTGTAGCAAGCTGACGCTATAACCATCCCCTTCCCCGTTCTCGTATAAGTGTATCTCCCCATGCTGCATCCTGTGGCAAAATATACTGTACTGTAAGTCAGCAATCTCCAAGGACTGTGCAGGTGGGGAGCCAGACAGCTTTAGCTTCGCAGGCAGGGTGATAGAGGAGACAGAGGAAGGGAGGGGTGTGTGTGAGTGTGTGTGTGTGTGTGTGTGTGTGTGTGTGTGTGTGAGAGAGAGGGAGGACATACTTAAGAGAAGATGAGACACACTTGCAAAGAAGAGATGGGTATATCCACACAGGAAGAAAAAGAACAGGTGGAAAAACAGCAGCAAAACCAGAGGGAACATGTATGTAAATGTGGTCAGATGGAAGAAATAATAATGATAAATATAATAATGATGATGATAATGATAATAATAATGGTGGAAAAAACATGTTCCAAGTGAGGTCTGCGAGGCGGTGTTTAAATATAGCTCATCGATGGGAATTGAGAGGAAGAAGGATGGGGGGGGGCATGAGAGGGGAAAAAAAGAGGAGCGGAGGGAGTTCAGGGAGGCAGGTGAGACAAAAAAAAAAGTACCTGTTTTGGGGGAGATCACAGCACCAGACCTTGTCACAGGCAGCCAGCGTGCAGATGTTACAACGAACAAAAGGTCCCAGTCGCCCGTGATCTCGAACAGCTTGAGCGCGGCTGCCAGGGCTCTCCGTGGAGCGGTCAGGTGGGCGAGAGATAGATATAATAAGATGGGCTATTGTGTTTGGATGGGACTGCGGCGAGCCGGGGCACTAAAGGTCTAATGAGGCATCGTGTTCCTACAATCACACATAAATACGATACAGTGCGGCCACCTGATCGCCGCAGTCCGGCAGAAATTGAACAGCCTGTCGGAAATAATGGAGTGTGAAAACCTCTGCCCTCGGACATAAATAACGATAGTACAAAAATAATCTAAAAACACTGACAGATGTAAATACTCCTTCCTCTTGTGTGTGTGTGTTTGTCTCGGTGTGTGTGCAAATGTTATGAGCGTCCTGCAGTGTTGTGGTGTTGGCAAACCGAGCTGTTATTAGAGCACCATGGGGGGCTTTGGATCCACATAACTCAACCCGTCTGTATTGTCAGTTTGTCACCATTTCTGTGTAATATGGCCTTCGCTGCCAACTGTGATGTTGGTCATTGTTTTGCTCTCTAATATGCAGCTCTTGCTCTAGGTGTTTTATTTATTTATTTATTTATTTTTTTTACAAATGGCAAGACAATTTCATTTGTATCAAGCATACTTGGGTTACATTCACTTTATTTTATCAGGCAACACAGAGCTTTCTTTTTGTGCTTACCATTGTTTGTGCCCATTAATTAATAACCATCATTAACAAGTTCAACCTTCTGCATTCAAACAGAGACCAGTGAGTGTTTATTTTGCAGGTTAAAAGACACGCAGATGTCTGTGCTAAATAAGTTTAAAGGAATCAACAGTATTTCAGTAGTCCTTTTATGTCACCATAATTCAGACCTGCTTTGAGCAGAAATATATCAAAATGCATCATTAAACTTAAACCGAGATGTCTAGACCTTCAAATCGCCAAATCAAAAGGTCGCCAGGTGAGTTTGAGCACTGACGTCAAATAATGGCTGATTCAGATAAGGAGGGGGAAAAAAAAAGTTGTTTTTTTTTTTTCTTACTTTCTGCTCTGGACTTCTAATCTCTGCAAAAATATTAACCCTAACCCTAACTGCAAGAAACATTCCTTAAAATGGGCGAGGTAAAGTTCATCGTTCACCATAGCCATCAAAGACTCAGACAGGCTGATTTTTTTTTTACCGATGATGTTATTGTGAGAAGTCTTATGCTGAGCTGGTCCCTGTTTTAATAATTTTTTTTTTGTATCTTTTACTCAGAAGTATGTGGGTGATGAGATGCACGTCCCTGCCAACTCCAGTGGACAGCGAAACAAACGCACGCCGTATTGTGTGCTCCTGTCACGAAGCGCAAACATCTTGCGGTAACGTGCCAAGAAACTGTGGGGAAGAGGAGCGCTAAACAACTCCGCTTTCAAACATTAAGCATTTTTTAGGAGGAGAGTGTGATCTTTCTAGTTTTTGCAGTACGCTGCACTGCTCTCGGTCGTGGGTGATCTATCATGCTGTGATGAGCCTGGCAGCGGGGGCTCAAGTGATATATGCTCCTCCCATACCGCTCATCATAACAACACCATTAAGACGCTACATGTCACAAAGTGTGTCCACAGGCCTTTTTCTATTTAAGTGCCTGGCTAGGAGTCACTGCTGGTGTTTTCAATCTTGCTGCAATGAAGGCCCATGGGTATTTGAACACATTAGTGCTTTAGAGGGTAGCTCTGAGCCGTTGCCGTGCCACCATGTTTGAACTCGGCAGAAGTGCGGCATTTCTTTCTGTAGTCATTATTGGATCCATTTTCGTTATAGATATGGTAATATTTCTGGGCTGCACCGAGCTGTGATGACTTAAAAGAGATATGATGGAGCGTAAGGGTCAGGTATAATCCACTCACAGGTAAAGGGTTTAGTGCGAGAGCGGGGGATGTAAAATGCTGTTTTGCATTGATGTCCTTTAAAGAGGCGCATCATCGTAGTGCAGCTCTGTCATTCAGAGGACCCGGCGTTAATGTTAAAGGCAGAGTTTTGCTAATTCATCTCATGTTGTGACTTTAGCATTGCATAACTAAGAACCTATTTCCAGGATCCTCATCTAAAGGTATAGAAGAAAAAGTTTCTTTTTCATGTGCCCTAAAAAAGGCAAACCTTTTGATCAGTTTGAAAAGAGAAGACTAAGGCAAGTATAAAAATGGATTGGACAAGTTGCAGATGGTGCAGAAATGCCCTGCTGGGAGATAATAATCGTTTTTTAGGCCTTTTTTTTAAAGGAACATTGCACTGAAGCTGAGGATCTTCTGTGTCCTCCAGAGACTTTAGAAAATCTTGGAAATTCGAACAAAAGCATTTGACAGGCAAAGAGCACCTCTTCGCTTAATTCTCGACCCCACCATGTCTCCACCTGTTTCTAACTGACTTTCCTTTACTTCTGTATTTTCCAAAGACATTTAAAATCCTGATAATGTGCTCTGGCTATAACTTAACATTGAAGTGAACTACACCTCTGGACAAGAGACATAAATACAATTAGTGGTAAAAAAAAAAAAAAGTATAGACAGATTAACATGCATACCGTGGACGTTTGATAATCTGCAATTTTCTCTTTTTTTGTTATATGCATTAAGAGAGCACCTTACTCACCACTTAATGACTTACTTACTGCTGGTACTATGTAATCACTGCTTCTCTGAGCTGTGTACTTTGACTTCATTATCACCTGCCATCCCTCACCCCCACAAGTTTCCAGTCACAGAGTTTCTCTGCTCTTGTGTCACCGGAGGCAGTCACCTGTTGCCTGCTGATCTCCCTTTCTCTCCTGCAAGAAGTATTCTTGTTAAAAGTATCATACTGCTCACATCACCCCGCATAGAGCATTTTTTCTTATTTTGCACCCTTGTGTGACCTTCCCGTTATTTTTAGTCGAATTGAAGCATCTGCACCATAATTATTATGTAATAAAATTGACATTTTATTCTGTTAATTAACATTTAAATCCAAAGCAACATGATATACTTTGCAACTTTTTCACCTAAACCAGGAATCCTCTTTTTTGAGTACCCACTTAAAGGTAAACCTAAAGAAAGGTAAATATAAATATAAGATGAAACGACGCAGTATAGGCTGAGCTGAGCGCGGTGTTGTATATTGAGATTTACCGCTCCTTATAAAGCTGCCCTTAAATGTTTCTACTCTCCAGTGTATGCGAGTTTTTGTGTTTCCTCGTTTTGTTTGTTTCTCTGATGCGTTCGCTCAAGCATACGTACAGTAGAGCTGTCACCGCCGAATGCCAGCTGTGAAATGTGGATATTATTCATATAGCACAGATGGCAAAGCTTCGAACGCTACCAGTCTTACTTAATGAATGTTGGCAGTAATAAATGAGTCCCTTCTTCATATTTTCAGCCAAGTGGAAGTGTGTCAATATCCTACAGAAACTGATATGTCACCAGCAAGGGGAGAAATATAGAAATATATACACTTATTTATTGCATCTCAATACTGTGACCAGGCACGATCAGTCTTATGATGAGAAAAAAGAAAAAAACTTACTCCTTTGGGGATCATTATTGAGGAAACAACCAGCACCAATGTGGCTCCATCCTGCTGTGAGCAGCCACACGAGGACCAGGGCTCAGTTTGTTTTTTCAGGCGCATGATGGGGGTGTTTTATTCGCCCTTTTGTGAGTTGGCTGCCAGCCTGATTACATGCTAATACATTTTAACACGTATTAGGACGATTTAAATGAATTTAAGAGGGTTTTAGTTCAAGGAGGTTTTTAAACCACAGTCTCAGGTGATGCGATGTGGCCAAAAGTATGCGGGCGGCCGGGCTTTAAGCATATTGGTGACTCTTGCACGGCTCCTTTCAAAACAAAGGCCATTAATCTGCTTTCATAACTTCTTCTGCTCTTCTGGAAGGGTTTTTCCATGATTTTGCAACATGTGTGCAAGGACTTTGTGAGGCTGGGCATTATTGTGAGCCAGTAAGGCCTGACTTGTCGGTCAGCTCATCCCAAATGTGTAAATTTGACACCAAACAGGGAAAGTGTTCCAGTAAAAAATGTACATTATATATGTTAAGAGTTCCCTTTAGTTGATTTAAGAAGCTTAGCACAAATAGCCCTCAACAAAAAGGACACAAAACATGTAGACAGAGGTGTCCAAATAATTTTGGCCATTCAGCACACTGTACTGCACTAAACATGGCTCGTCAGGTGTATATGTAAGCAAACACAGCATTATACTCTCTGTGTTTCATATTGTAGCTCTTAGCATGGTGCCATTTATGCATATTTGCAAGTCAACATCTAAAATACTCGTACAGTAAGGTTTTTTATCTTCATGTCGAATGCATCGGCTCGATGAATTTCTCTTGTGCAGTTTTATTTCGGGCCATAAAATGTTGATAAACTCCTCCACAAACTGGGTTTAGGTGCGTTCGTGAACGTCTTTCTTTCTCCACTGAATGATACTGATGAAAGCCAAACAGCCCAAACAGGTTCACTCTAAGTGCGCCGGAGACACAGGCCTATCATATTTTCAGACTTTGAGCTGGCGTTTCAAATTTTCAGATGCATTCAGACCATTTCAATTTTGCCTTTCTCTGCTCGTGAAAAGAGCTGAATGGACCACCTTGATGCGTGGATTTGATGGCACTCTGCGAGAGATTCGTGCAGAATTGCGAAGGAATCTGAGTGGGAGGCCTCCGCCGCACACTGGAGGTTCGGTGCAGCAGAGGAAATAGCTTAGCTTCCTAATAAAGTAATCAGACCAGGAACGGTGTTTATCACTCCAGCAATCACGCAGTCAGAAATCCACTGAAAGACTGCCAGATGAATTACATGAAACAGCCGAGCATATCAACGGCATTTTGATTTACTTTCTTTTTTTTTCTGGCAGCTTTTTATCAACCCAGGAAGTCTCCCTGCCTCCTCCCATAGCTCCTTTTTTCATAATACGCTTGCTTTACTATGCAGATTGCTACCAGCTCAAGTATGTAGGGTCAGGATTTGACAACTTGTTATTTTCTGATAATGTAAAGTAAGCCTTCAATTTGACGCTGTATGCAGAATTTTAATTTTCTATGCAGATGGTAGGTTATATTCCCAAAGAT
>JAVQJZ010075062.1:0-13379 GCA_036025355.1 Leiopotherapon unicolor
CATGGCTGCCTCCTGAAAATTTATAGTTCCTAGCGACCTACAAGTAGTGAAAAGAAACATCTGGAAGCTATGAATTAACAAAGCAATTTTACAGTTTGTATTAACTTTAATGGGGGGGACCTTGCTGTGTCAGAATAAATCATATTTTTTGTTACTGTATTTTTCCACGCTTAGAGGTTGCTAAATCAACTTTCCAACCAGCCATTAGTTCATATTCTCCGGGATCATGGCTAGTTCACAACCTGTCTGTACTCAGTTTATTCACTATAGGGTTTTCTTAGTTTTTCCAGATCTCAGCAATTACTCTGGTGGTTTCAAACTTGTTATAAGTGAACAAAACAGCGGCCACAACTGCGCAAATGAGATCCAAGCCTGCTCCCAGCTTCACGGCTGAACGCACAGCTTCTTATCTGAAGAGTTATCCTTTGATAATAGTTTTACCATTAGCAGTTCTACAAACAGTGCAGAAACATAATTGGAAAAAATTATTTCAAAATGTTGTTTTGGCAGCGTTATTAAAACACAGCACAAAATGCACACAGTCTCAAAATTCATATCTTTCTGCGCCGGGTGACAAGAAATACAACATTTTAAGAAGCTGGTGTACATCTCTCCCATTTGAGCAAAGCCCTTGACTCAGCACACCACACTTCGGTACACCTCAGTGGGATTTAGTCTCCCTCGGTAATACATGCTACTGAGTCAGGAAATGCAGCTCTGCTCCTATTTTCACTGGGTGGGGGGGTGATGGGTGGAGGGAGGTAAGACAAGCTCTACTTTGTGGGGGAGGGAAGGCTCAGATGAGCAATCCATGGCTTTTCTTTCTTAAATCGTGACTCCGTAGCCTTTTGTGTGTGTAAACAGACGGGTGAAGCTTTGTGAATTCAGCACCACTGTTGGTTTATTTGAATTTCACAGTAGCACCCCCCCACTCCCCCCCCCCACACACACACTCATCATGATGAAGCACTGCAGAAAATGCTCCTCTGAGGAAGGGGTGTCAAGAACGGGGTGTTCCACATGAGAGGGAGATCCTGGTAGGACTTGTAGAGCTGCCTTGAATCACATTAAAGCGTCTCCATTGGCTGCTGCTGCCGATGATGGAGTGTGATGTGTGACATGAGGGATCCAGTTGGCCGCTCGACCTCATTTATGTCAACTAAATTCCTTTTTACAGCTTACTGCCTCCCACGTGACCTCACACATTTTACTTAAACAGGCCTGCGAGAGGAGAAATATGTCGGGAGTCATGGCCGAGGCGTCACACACTCCTTCGACTCCAACCATCCCCCTCATCTCTCCCGCTGTCTTGGTTAAGCGCGTTCACACACACACACACACATGCACGCTCCTCTCCGTGTCACCTGGGCAGCGACACTAGGGGTACTGGGATTTGACAGGAAATCCATACGGCTGACAGATGAGTGCTCTTATGTTTGACCGGGGAGAAAATAGAACGGCCGAAGGAAAGAGGAGGAGGAAAAGATGAAGAGAGCGGGGGAGGAGGTGGCGAGAAACATGGAGGGGAGGTAGATACCAGAAAACGCTCCTGTGTGCCGTAGCATGCGTGGCAGTGTTTATATCACGGCGTATGCAATGAAAAAAAGCCGAGCGAGGACTCTGTGATGAATGCAGTGAAATCATTACTTTAATTACAGCCGTGATATCCAGCAAGCAAGCAGGCTGTGATGATAAAAACACAGAGAGGCAGCCTGAGCCTCCTATTGATGTTTGGCTCACGACATTACAGATATTGATTGAACACAGTGCATTTACATTGTCCAGTCCTTAACCTAAAGCCATACTATTAAAGGAAGAACCCCACCACCCGCTTACTTCACTGCCCTCGAGCTCAACTCTAGGTATTACTTCAGTAAAAAAAATAATAAAATGAAGCTAAATAAAACATCTGTGTTTTTAAATAAAATGCTGAGGAGACCATTCTGCCTCTGTTTTAACTACTTCAACTTTAGATGAACGGAACTTTCTCCAGCCCATGAAATGTTCATTTCCTCAGTTCATTCATTTTTGCTGGTTCACCACATGACTCTTCTGGGTTTGCTGCTTTATTAGAGGGGCCATTGTGTGCCATTGATATTTCAGAGCCCAGCTGCAGATGCTGATCAGCCGCGCGGTTTACGCAGTGATAGAAATAATAAAGGATCATTGCTTTTATGCATTTATCCTGTTATGTCTGTCACATAGTGGCACTGATTAAATGTTTTTTTTTTCACATTGGTTGCCTGACGTGTCATAAAAAACTGTAATATCTGTGACCCAAGACAGATCATCTCAACAATCACACAGTCAAAAAATAAAGAGTGAAAGGTCCATGTTTGAGCAGAATAAAGGCATTAAACCCACTGTTCAGAGAGCTTAACACTCTCACATTCAAAATGCCTCAGCAGAGCCGCCAGCTCTGTAAATGTGAGGTTCACATCATTTTGAGGTCAGCCAGTTAAAATCAAATGAAAGATTCATGAAACTAAGCCAGTGATACAATCGCTTTATCCACGGTGTATTCTTCCCATGTATTCCCATTTTAATAACACTCATCTAACACACTCCCCCGCGGCTTCGCTCTCTGTCATCTCATCTCTTGGGAGGTCAGAGGGCACAGACGGCAGCAGACCTGAGCTTTTGAAGGTTTGAAGGAGTTAAGTCTTTGCTTAAGGGTACTTCAGAACACATAAGGGCAGCCTCTATGACTTACACCGTGCTTGACATCCTAAGAAGCTGAGCATGTCTGGATTTGCTTTAAACCACAGGGACCGTGGAGAAATCAGTGATGAATGGGTTAATTTCTCTGTGGTACCACTGTAAAAATCAGGAACTTCAGGATCTTGGACATGTATTTTTTACACATTTATTTATTTATTTTTATCCAAGAAGTCCTTCGCCAAACTTGGTGAAAGAGTCATTAAAGCTTTCAGCAATAACTCTTGAACCACAGGATGTTCGGTCCATGCCAAAGTATTGAGTGTTTTATGTTTATTGCATCCATACTTCTTTCCATCACAGTGGCCTTGAATGTGATGCTGCTTAATGTTGACATTAAAAGATGTCATAGCTGTGAGATCAAGTAAAAAGGATTATAGAGCCAATGTCGAGTCTAAGCCTACTTGCTGCTGCTGTTTTATTAAAGGGGCATTCCACCTGTAATAGAGAGTAATAAGAGTTTTCTGCAGCTCTGCAGGGAGATTTCTGAAGTCTGAAGAATAACCCTGGTGAAAAGTGTATTAAAAAGTGGCATGTGGGGTTTGAAAGACACACATTTTTCAGTCTGGTGAAAGATGCTATTGTGTGTATAGGAGATGAAAATTCCAGCATTTGTTGGGTTTTTCCCATGATGGGTACTAAAAGTCAGGATATGTTGGCCTCTGCTATTTCAGTTCTGAAAAAAGAAAAGATAAAGACTGAGCACCGTAGCTGTTAACACACCCAGAACCCACACCAGCTCACAGTGACTTTATAAAATCACATCACGGTGCCATCGCTCCACCTGCGTTAGCTGAAGTGACTAAGTTCAACAGTTTGACTTTCTCATCAGCTGGCCATTAACCCCTTCACACTCACACACACACACTGTCAGACCTCATCTTGTTTGTTTGGGTAAGGCGATCGGTAAAATGGATTTCTAGGATTACGCCAAATGGCTGCTAACACAATCAGCCCACAGAACTAGTTACAGAAATGTGATTGGAGCCAATTGGAGCGACAACGAAATCTCATCAGCAGCTCCTGAATTGGTTGCCATGCTTGGGGGACCACCTGAGATGTGTGTTGCAATTTCATTTTGTTGGAAAATCGAATAAATTCGCCGTTGCCCCCCAAAAAATGTCTGACTGCAGCTTCTGCCTGTTCATCAGCGCTCCTCTGTCACTGCTTCGCCCATGGCAACCATGGTGGAGCAGGAAATTAATTATTATTTAATTGATTGAGAGGCAGATCGCTTTGTAATGGGTAGTTAATTAGCCTCTCTTGAATGTTTTAAACGGCTTGCCCAGTGTACCACCAGCCTTTATCACGAGAGCTCCACGAAGCTTTGCGGTGGCCCTGTAGGAACCAGAGACAGAGAGAGCGAGAGGGCACACACGCACATACAGAAGGGACCTATTACTTCTGTTTCCATGGCAACAGCTGCTTGGTTGCTTTGTCGCCATAGGAGCCAGGTTCCCTAGGAGATGAATCTGGCGTGTGTGTGTGTTTGGGGGGGGGGGTGCATTTTGCCAAGGCCGTCTGTGCAGCCCACAGAGGCGTTGTTCTCAGCCCTGAAGGGATGGAGAGAAAATAGGTGTGGTCTGCTGAAACGCCACTGATGCGAAATGCAATTGCTCACCTAATATAGGCATACGGAGTGTAGCTCCACCTACTCAACAGGGGAGAGGACAGACTGGACCATCTCCACAGTTGGGGTCTTGTGTCACTGATATTTTTCGACTCCTTTGTGTCATGAAATATGAAAAAAAATTATTGTCTACCTATTTTATTTTTTACCCGACAAATGGATAAATGCAATATCTCTTTATCATTGAGCTCCCATAAGAATTACAATTTAGTCTTTTTTTTTTTTTTTTTGGACTTCTTTTTTTAGACAAAGGTTCTTTGCTGGAATCGAACCAGAGTATACATGTATATTATATAGATAAGGTCCAACAGGACTCAGTTGTCCTATGAAATGAATTGCGTGAATAGCAATATTACATTGATGTCCTTTTTACTGTATCTGATGTTCACACAAGCAGAACCGGAACCTTTGTCACCTGCCCACTCGCTGTGTGTTCTTATATGTTCTTTGCATGTGTGTGTGTCACAGAAATTTGCCAAGGGCCAGACCCTGCTGGACATGGTGTGTGGCCATCTGAACCTGCTGGAGAGGGACTACTTTGGCTTGACTTTCCAGGACACGGACAACTCCAAGGTCAGATGCATAGAAGCGTATACACTCACACCCACACAAATACACACACACACACACACACACACACACACACACACACAATATCTTGTTAATGGATATCACATATGTCTACATTCATTCTAAGGTCTGCTATTGAACCTCTTTGTCTCCAATTAAAACTTCTATTGAATGAGCTAAAATGAAGTCCAACATCTTTTTCTAAATGTGGCTTATGAGAGCTCTCACACGTACACAGTGATGAGGAGTTATTATTGTCTAAATTTTTAATTCTTTTTAGATTCCTGTGTTCCTGTGCCATGTGTGACTTAAAAAGCATTTAACTCATTATGGGAGAAATCTAATCTAAGGTTTACTGAGAAGTATTCTGGCACAAAAGAGTGGCTGTATTGTTGTTTGGGAAGTGGTGCGTTTTTTATTTGCTCGCAATCCACATGTGTTTCTTGATTTATTACAAACACCGAGCACTGGGCAGTTCATGCTGGTTTATTGTGTAACATCATCTTGTGCGCAACAGACTGTGGAGCGGATCTTCTGTTCAAGGCGTCGTGAAGTTATTATACAAGAGCATTTCATTTGCTGCTTTAATTACCACAGTGCTGATTTTTAATATTATGCAGGGGTAATCTAGGACCGTCAGTGGTGAATAGCTGAGCAGAGTCCAAGGCCAATTGTATTTGTTGACAATGAATATTTAGCTTGTGTCCTGCTTTTGAGACATTACCTACTTTTGTGTCACTGATTTCAGAGCAAATGTCAACCAGCATTTCAGGCAACCAGTTCTTTAAACAGTCAAGTGTTATGAAGCTGTTCCTGGATGCTCCTTTGACTGCACTTAAGCACTTGCACCCTGAGAGTGGCATACATGGCCTTTAACCTTTTAAAATGTGATTAGACAGTATGGCCTTTTAAAAATGGCGCACAGGGTCTACAGTGCATCATGAAAGCCTGGGTGACATTAAGCAGGGGCAGCTGGATTCAACTGGCATTTATAGCCCCAATATTGATGCTTTCAGTGTATAAAAGCCCTCATCCATTTTCTTGTATCATGAATATATTTGGCTTTCAACTAGGGAATAGATTTAGAAAGGGAGGAGCAGCCAGTGAGTTGAAGTGCTTAAAAGTGCTCTTAAAGATGTGAATATGGATGATTTTGCTGAGGTTGAATATCTCAAAGGGGATTGTCACTTTCTTTCTTTATCAGAATTGGTTGGATCCTTCCAAAGAGATTAAGAAGCAAATTCGGGGTAAGTGCAGCAGACACACACCTGCACACACACACGCAGGCACGCTCATTCACACACACACAGTTCAACAAATCCACACACACATACAGCATTTTAATGAACCTTTCTGGTGGTTTGTCCTCAGTTGGTTCCTGGACCTTTGGATTTTCAGTTAAGTTTTACCCTCCAGATCCATCTGTGCTCATCGAGGACATCACCAGGTAAGTCTGAATACAGCAACACACACTTTAACTCACAATCAAAGAAACCTGATTTGTTTTGGTTGTCTGAAGCAGATATGTCGCGTATGGCAGGAAAGAATAGAAAGAAGATAACCAAGTCCACTATGCAGCAAGCTAAACACACTTGATAAAATACAGTATGTAACAATGTTGTATTAACTAATACATACTTATACATATACACATCTTTAAGTAATAATATCAATAATGTCATATTATTAAAAAAACACAATGTTAATTGCCATTTCAATGCAGATGGTGTAAATATATGTCTCATTTGACACCAGTCTATTAAACAGCCTGCATATTTGCACTGAATCGGCATCAATAACTGGAAATTAGGCTAACATATAGCTGACCCCCTGATCTCCTATGAGCCTAAATGCAAGCCTCTGGTAGGTCCCGATAATGTCGACATTTAACTCTTGAAGGCAAGTGTTGGTAACATTTATGCGCTCCTTTAGGTACTACCTGTGCCTGCAGCTGAGGGACGACATCCTGTCCGGCCGCCTGCCCTGCTCGTTCGTCACCCACGCCCTGCTGGGCTCCTACACTGTCCAGGCTGAGCTGGGCGACTACGAGCCGGAGGAACATGGCCCCGACTACGTCAGCGACTTCCGCTTTGCGCCCAACCAGACGCGCGAGCTGGAGGAGAGAGTGATGGAGCTGCACCATAACTACAGGTCGGAGAAAATACGACTTCATTAACGGAATTGAGTGCCATGCGGATAATGGCAAATGCTGGAATTTTTGATTTGTGGGATGAAACGAGTGATGAATCATGTGTGGCATTTGTGTCGCAGGGGAATGAGTCCAGCGGAGGCAGAGGTGAACTTTCTGGAAAATGCCAAGAAGCTCTCAATGTATGGAGTGGACCTGCACCACGCCAAGGTATAGAAAGTACACTGCAGTGCTCCTAAACTTTTAATCTGTCAGTGCACTTTTGTTATTTGATGCTCAATGCGTGCGTTCTCCAGGATTCAGAAGGAATTGACATCATGCTCGGTGTGAGTGCCAACGGCCTGCTCATCTACCGAGACCGTCTGAGAATCAATCGATTCGCCTGGCCCAAAATCCTCAAGATCTCCTACAAGAGAAGCAACTTCTACATCAAGATTCGCCCGGGAGAGGTAAACAAAAACACTCGTTATCTTGCCTTTTACATCTTGCTTGACTTTGGAGCTCACTCCGCAATTATTGCATGCACAATCCCGCTAGAACAGCTCATGAGAGTCAGTCGGGCAAAGCCGAGGCAAGAGGAATGAAGGATCATTTGGTGAGGAGCCAGCTCCACATTTCTATTTCATGGTTTCACAGTTGTTAAAATTACATCATTGTCTCTCTTGACTCGTCCCCGAGCAGCATAAATAGTCATTTCATGGTTTGATAAAAGTGTTACTTCTGAGATTTATCTGCAGCAAACCCTGTGACAACTGACGAGGAGTATTTTTTCCAGACATTATTTATAGCCCTCAGAGACATCGTTCTTAAAGATAGGTCATGTTTTTATTCTTCTCCCCCCTTCTCTCTGCCTCTGTGGTGAATAAAGCGTGATTAGCCAGTCATAAGGATTTGCACTTTCATCGAGGATTTTACTTGCAAATGTTGAAGCTACATTATGCTCACTCTGGTTTTCAACTCCCTAAAATTATTATGATTTGCTGGTTTTTCCTTCATTCTTTGGCCTTCGGGGTATGTGCCGTGTGCTTTATATCCACTGTTAAACTGACACTGACATCTTCATAGTGAATACTAAGGCCATTCTGTGCATATACTTTGTTCTGCAGATCTATCCTCTCAGCTGTCACTTCAAATTTGCCTGGAGGGTCGTCTTTGTGTTTTAAAGCTCTTTCATTGTAAGCTGTCCCCACAGATCTTTTGTGTAGAGCTAAAGTTGGCTTCCTGCTGCAAATGGACTCCTCCTAATGTTTAAAGACCTGTTATATTGCTAATAACCTATTGATCCGAGCGCGTCCTTGTTTGTTCACGCCATTGAACATCTGATGGAGTGAGCGCGCGGACGGCTAATTTGTGGGTTGGTTAGAGATGGAAAATCTACCTGACACGGCAGTGGGAGATACGAGAATATATTTCTATGAGTAAACAGAAAAAAACAAAATTGATTTTTCCACTGCTGCCGAGTAAACACAATTCACCCTGCCACCGTCCCTCCATCTTTCCCCTTCACTCACTCCCTTCACTCTCCCTTTTCTTCTTCACCTCCCGTCCTCCTCCTCCTCTTCCACCACCTCCACGTCCGTTCCCTACCTGCTCAGTATGAACAGTTTGAGAGCACCATAGGCTTCAAGCTGCCCAACCATCGGGCCTCGAAGCGGTTGTGGAAGGTCTGCATTGAGCACCACACCTTCTTCAGGTAGGACTTGACACACAGATACACCGCGCCCTGCATGAAGTGTTGACGGCACAGCAGAGCACACATGTGATGACTCCTTAACCTTTCAAGGTATCTCTTTTAATTTAACAGGCCAATAGTTTTATATATTTCCCTTGACAAATGGGAAGTGATGTGTAACAGAAAATAGACAGGAAGTTTGCCATATAGGACACGGTAATTATGAGCAAACCATCACAGGGAAAGTGATCACTTTGTACAGTAACTGCTGTTGTAACCTGGAGATCCTTTTTGTCATGGCACAGCAGGACAGCCGAACCTGCAAAGTGAAGCAAGCACTCATGCATTTATTTCCTTGGGTTTAACTGAACCACTTTTTCCAGTCTACTTAGATGAGGAGATTGAAACTGTATGGTAATAATAAGAAACTACAGCCAGGGGGTGGTTAGTTTAGCTTACGAAGAAAAAACGGAGGAAACAGCAAGGCACCCATTTGTGTAATGGTTATACAAACCGGTTACCGGTTGTGGTTTTACAGAGGGTCAGGCTATTGCTTGGTTTGGCACAGTAACTTCCTATCTCAGCGTATTTTCCAAAATGTTGAACTGTAACATGAAATATAACAACTAACAAACTAACAAAATTTTAATTAAACATTCTCTTTATTTTCCCAATAACAATGACCAAATCACAGCTTAACTCTCTTCAAGAAACCTACCAAAAAGATTAGGGAGCAGTTAAATAAAGTGATACCTCCTTTTAAATGTATTTTTCTGAAGCGGCATCTTTACTGTGTCATTAAATGAAGGATGTCAACAAGGCGCACACTCTCAGTATCTGTGGAAGATTCACACAAACTGAACCTTCTTCGCAGGCTGGTTTCCCCGGAGCCACCGCCAAAGGGCTTCCTGGTGATTGGCTCCAAATTCCGCTACAGCGGGCGCACCCAAGCCCAGACCAGACAGGCGAGCGCTCTGATTGACAGGCCTGCCCCGCAGTTCGATCGGTCTGTTAGCAAGAGGTACATGCTGCCCCGGAGCATCGATGGAGGTAAGAAAACATGTTTGGGCCAGATGGAGGTTTGCGTAAGTTCCCTGGACTGTGTTGTAGAGCAGTAACTTGGCCCAAGCCCATCAGGTTTAGAAAATGGATTGATGGATGGCCATGTATGCATAAAACATGCTTCTCCTCTCTCACACACTGTAAATATTTCAGCACCAGAGCTTACTGGGTTTGCGTTATGGCCCTGAAGGGAGTGCCTACCAAATTTCTGAGAGTTCCACATTGTCAGTGCCTGAAATTCCATTATAAAAACAAAAAAGGCAGCCTTTAACCCGGTGAGATACAGTTTGTGTCCCTGTTGCACACTTTGCTGTAGATTATGTCCAGTAAAAGCTCTGACACTGGAGTCCAGGTTGTTGATGTTTCCCTCCTCTTGCACCTCACCAGCCTCAGCTCTGGGCGACAGCATGGACCAGCTGTCGCAGCGAAGCTCCAGTGAACGCACACAGTTCATGTCCAGGGAAGACCTGGACCAAGAGGGCAGCCTGGACCTGGACCACGATCAGTACCACTATCAGGACCAAGACCAGGACCAGTACACTGATCAGGAGCTGGAGCAGCATGAAGTTCAGAACCAGGATCAAGTTCAGAAGCACGCTCAGAGAGTCAGCATCTCGACGCCCACAAAGACTTTGGAGCTAAAGGTACAAGATGAGAAGACACAACTCTAAAAGAGGCTAAAACGTGTTCATGCACACATGCAGTATGAATGAACTGCACAGCATCACTGAGAAGAAAAGAGCTGCTGTAGAGCCACAGCCAGTCATTCAACAATGTACATTAACTCAGTGGATACATTAATATTGCCTTTCAGCTGTGAAAATGTTATCATAGTTTTGAGGAATGTACTAAAATCATACATAAGCAGGTCTGTTGGCTCATTTGAAAAAGGACACAGCAGTTAGTTGCGGTGTCCCAGATCATAAAAATCCCTCATGAACTTCAGACTAACACTCTCCATCCTTCTCTCTCACATTCCTTTTCACTTAGGACTGTACTCACCATCCCTATTTTTTCTCTTATTGGCCCAATTTCCCCTATTTTCTGCTCCTCTCCAGACTTTTAAGGCTTCTCAGTACGAGACCTCTCGCCTCTCTTTCTTAAATCACCTCCCAAGACCTCTCTTTGACCTCTTTCCTGCAGATGTTATTTTTTTAACCCAGCGTTCAGCCTCTAACAGTTTGTCTCTTCTCCTCGCTGTATCGTTAACACGCTTTGCTAACCTCCTCTTCTCTCTGACCTCTCTCCCACTTTGTCCTCTCCTGCAGGATGAGGAGGCAGGCTCGCCAGTAGACTCAAAACCAGAGGTATTTTGGCCTTGGACCTCAGTGTCTGTCTGTATGGTTTAGGTCGTTGTAGGTTCATGCACTCGTACTCTGTGTTTGTTAAGCACGACTCGTCTCTTTATGTTGTTTTCTGAGTGTCTGTCTCTGGAGGGAATGTTATTTATTTTCTTGTCGTGATTTCCAGGATTTCCATTGAGTCTAATCCATGGAAACTGCATGAGTCGATATCCAGATGAAGAGACGCAAAATGTTTGATATAAATTTACTCAGGTTCTTTCTGTCCCTTTGTCTTGTCTGGAAAAAAGATTCAGTGGAAATTCATCACAGATTTTCTTCACAGGCATTAAGCTCTTACTCAAAATGACTTACACAAAAAAAGAGAAATCTTATTTTCTCAATCGTCAGCACATGTTCAAGTGTGTACATCTTTAACAGTGTCCCTGTGTGAAATTAGAGGGATTGATTGTTATTAGTAGGATAAACAGATGGCCCTTAAGCACTGTTGATAATTCAGAGAATCGGTGGTTCCCCAGTTAACAAATTATTCATATGTGAAATCGGCTTTCTCGATATACACTCTCATCCCTTTTACTGTCTATTGAAATGCTGAATGCTTTTTCCAGGGTATCTAGTCTCTGATTCTTCCTGTGCAGGTATTTTTAGTAGCCTTATCAGGTGTTGCAAGAAATTTTGGCGTTGCATTAGTCATTAAATGGTCTGTTCATTTGTGGTTTTGTAATGCCCTCTCATCAAATCTTTGGATGAAGAAGTATGGGAATAATCCTCCTCCCCAAACACTTATGTTCAGTCAATAGATGAGTGCATTAATTATCAATTTGGCTGACACTGACATGGATGTTCCCTGTCTTCTTGGCAGAACATTAAATGGCTTTAAAGTCTGAGACAAAAGCCCCCGATGGTGTCAACTGTTTCTGTTTGTCTGTCCGTCTGGCCGCCTGCCTTTTTGACTCACCTGCAGCACTTTACCTCTTTGTCTCTGCACGCATCCGTTCTCCACCCTCCCCTCCGGCCCCCACCCTCAATCCTCAATCTCCTGCTTTGCTCAAAACCCCTTCACTCCATCTCACTTGGCCCACCTCGGGCTCCCTCATCCGTTGGAGAAGGATCTGGCCACCCGTCGGCCCAAACAGGAGGTACTGCTTGTCCTCTCTTTTCGGCATGTGCTGTGTGACCCTCATCAGGTCCGGTGTGTATTCTTATCATAACTGTGCCTGTCACCCACTGTGAGGACACAGGCAACAGCAACAGAGATGGAGTTTGTGTTTAAACATTCAGGTTTATTTTTTTTTAAAGGTGCACATAATTGTTTGGTGCGCCTAATTTTTTAAGTGCAATTTCATAATTTTGCATGTCATATTTTGTGAACACTATTTCTGGTTAAAGTGTTTTATGTGATCTGTGCAGCCTTTTGATCAGTGAACAATCACAAAGCTTTAATGAGTTTGCAGCTTTGTGCTCCATCTTAAAAGATTGTTAGGTGATCACTATGGCAGAGTGCAAATGAGATGTATTATTGTCAAAAAAAAAGTAGCAGCAGCAGAGCATCTTTGGAAAATATCAAGTTAAATAGAGTTTGTCCCTGTAATTATGTTTTTTATCTTTAAGACCCATCCAAGTCTTTGTGTCTATAAAAGTGGCAATACTGATGATGATATGATGAGCCCGATATTTATTTGTGGTCATCATTAATAATGACTATTACCCTACTATATGGTGATGCATTTAAGTCACTATACAGCGCAGTTACAAACAGGACACAGACAACCATAATTAAGTTAGAGTAAGAATTAAAAAAATGATAAAATATACCAAAATCCATTCAGCATAATTATAGAAATAACTTAAAGATCCACATCTAGTATTTTAATTTATGTTAAATTGTGTCCCTGATGTGCCCATTGTGTAAGCAGCAGTTCTTGGATAAGCCGGAAGATGTTCTGCAGAAGCACCAGGCCAGCATCAATGAGCTGAAGAGGGCTTTGAGGCAGCCAAACAGCAAGATGGCCCAGAGGGAGAAGCGCATCTCCTCAGCCACTCCTCCTGGAGGAACTCCTGAGCGGAAACCAGTAAGAACTACATCCTTTCCCAAGTTAATATCTTTCATACTTCAGTTTGTCATGAGAAAGGAAAACTTTGTATTGGCCAGCCCTTTCCCATTCTGCCTCTCTCTTTCCATTTTCTTTCAAAATCTTCAATTCCATTGAGCCAAAACAGAAAATTTGAAAAAAAAAATCTTCAAATACATCAGGTCCACCAATTAATCACTATTTT
>JAVQJZ010075065.1:0-13644 GCA_036025355.1 Leiopotherapon unicolor
CTTGTTCTGGCATGTCATGCTTCATGTTCCAGGTCCCTTTACTTCCTGCTTCAGTGTGTTTCCCTCCTGTCTGATTGTCTGCCCCGCCCTGATTGTGTCCACCTGTTCCTTGTTACCTCGTGTATATATAGTCTGTGTCTTCCCCTGTCTTGTTGCCAGATCGTCAAGTCATGTTCATGTGTCCAAGTCATGTTCATGGGCTCAAGTCATGTTCATGGGCTCAAGTCATGTGTTATGTTTCATGCTCCATGTTCCTGCCAGGTTTCATATTGATCTAGCCAGTCAAGTAAGTTTTTTAGTTCTGAGTTTTCGTAGAGAGTTTAGTTCCCTGTTTTTTGGATCTAGTTTTGCTTTTTGTAAAGACTCTTCTGTTTTTGATTAAAACCCTTTTTTGAACCTTGCTCCTAAATCTTTGGTGTACTGCATTTGGGTCCTGCCTTGCCTGCCCGAGAAAATTGTATCACTAACGCTGGCTGATGGTCATTCATTCAGTTGTTTACAACACACAGTCGTGCTTTTCCTGCTGTGTCATGTCAAAGTATTCTCAGTGAAAAAGGGTTTATTACATAGTTGGTGGTTTGCATGTATGCATTAGAGGTCCTTGGTGAGACTTTGCTCCTGTGAATCACACAAACGCCACCGTGACCGGCCACCTGCCTCCACAGCAGCCTGTCATTTGCTTATATAGTTACACATATGTGAAGTTTTAATGTGCAAAGTAATTGCAAAATGAATAAGTCAATTTCAGCAGTACTGTTGACAAGTTAAGTATCTGCTCCCATAGTGCTGCTGAGTGTGCTGCTCTGTTTCTTCTGCTTCGTTGGGCTAATATCTGGCCAGGCAACTCTGCTGCTGCTGCTGCTAAATTCAGATAATCTCCACTGCTGCCTCACACTGCATGTGTAGAGACCAGTGAAATAACTGTGGGGACTAATCTGTGCCTGTGAGAGAAGTCATACAGTGCATGTGTGAGTCATGTTTACACTTGTGTTCATACGTATACAAATGGGTGTGTAATGTGTGTGGGTAATTGCTTATGTTAGTCTATGTGACAGTATATTATGTAATTTGGCACTATATGCATGTAGCCAAGGTTTTATCGCTAATTAGATGTGCATGAATTCGTGTGTGCATGTGTGTCAGTATATTGTGGCCCGTGAGTAGCATAGGACCGAGTTGATGACTCATTTAGTCACAAGGGAGAAGCAGAGCAGCAATAAATCAAGGCTGGCCCGGGCTGTAGTAGTAATTTCAATGGGATTTTCGATATTCACTCATAAAAATCAGGACTTATCCCCGGGCTTTCACTCTGGGCTTGAAAACGCACTAAATAAAACTGGTCTGCACTGCTTTTTTCCCTCGCTGCCTGTCTGTGTATTTGCACTGCTCCCACCCATTATGTATTAAATTACAATCACAATGCTGTCACAGCCACCGGAGGATTTGTTTTCAATAGCTCGAGCGCACAATGCTATTATATGCATTCATACCAAATATTTAATCTGGAAAACCCGCTGACACACTTACACCCACCGGCTACTTCATTAGGAAGAACGTCTCAGCTGCTGGTTAATGCAAATATCTAATCAGCCAATCGTGCGGCAGTAACTCCATGCATTTAGGCAATGGCAGGATCAAGGCGATAAGCTGAAGTCTGAACCAAGCAACAACAAAAGGCGATTTAAGTGACTTTGAGCGTGGCATGGCTGTTGGTGCCAGACGGGCTGGTTTGAGTGTTTCGGAAACTGCTGATCTACTGGGATTTTCAGGAGCAAACATCTCAAGGGTTTACAGAGAACGAAAAAGAGAGGAGGGAGAAAGACAGAAAACAGAGCGTCTCTTCTCTGGGCAACATTTCGATGGTCTGAATTTATTCCCCAGTGACACAAAAGGAGAAGGAGATGCTTTGACCCGACGGATGCAGGAATCCGAGGCAATTTCTTTTTGACTGCGGAACGAATCCATTATGCATGTTGATACTCGAATTTGTGCACTGACATCGCATTTGCTACTGGAGTACAAAACAGAAAAATGTCAAGACACAGAACACTTTCAAGGTGAAGAGCCAGAGCAGCTCCGCTGTCAGAGTAGGGGAAAGACTGAACACAGTGATAGCACACAGGCTGATTTCAGAGTTCACTTCACAACTATTTAGCAAGTCTGAGCTCTTGTTTATATTCAGAACGTCATTATTTCTCCTCGGATTATTTATTTTTGGAAGACCATTCATTTCTATTCTGGGACAGGCTGCATGCTTCACAAGCGAGATGAGAATTTGTATCACTTCACTAGTGTCAAAAAAAAAAGAAACTAACCCTGTGTAGTTTTTCACCTTATACACTGATCACAATAATTCTAAAACATTAGTGCCTTGACCAAAATGAACTCTACGTGGATCTTTTACAGTCCATGGATGTGCAAAAAAAGAAATTTCAGCGTCTTCACAGGCAGTGAAACGGTGGAACACAACTGAGTCGCAAGTCGATGATTCATGTGTCAAGTTTTTCAACTGAGCTAGTGTCAGAGTTTCAAACAAATGTCCCCAAGCAAGATGAATAAAAGTCCTTGAGTGCTTTGATATGTCGTGAGATCTTATGGTTATGTCACAACTACTTTAAGTAAGTTAAAGCACATATTCGCGGGATATTTCAATACGGCTTTGAGTGTGAGTCATCAAAACAAAAGTACAGACCTACTGTCGCTATTTAAAACTTCTACAGCCCGTTGTGCTCACCTTGGACTGAGGAGGAGCCCTGATGGTCCAGATGCAGTCCAGAGCATCCCCGGGCTTCACTCTCTCTTCCTCCTCCACCTGACTGGAGCGAATAATCCCGTCCCATCCGCCGATCTCAAACTGACAGTCTGCGGAGAGACGGAGGAAATGTGCAGGAAATGTTAAGGAAGGGCAAAGGAAGAAGCGGAAGGGCGAAAGGTGAGGTGAAAAAGAGGTCACGCTTAGGTACAGGAGCGGGACAAGAAAAACAAATAGAGTGGAGAAACAAAGAGGGGGAGATATAAAGAGGAAAAAGAGAAGAGGAACATGACAGACAGAGAGACAGATGAAGGATTTTATTTAAAAGAGTTAAGGATTTAAGGTGGAATTGAAGTGAGCACAGCGGATTAGGATAAAGGACAATAAAAAGACAGAGGAACAAAGGCAGGGAGACAGGGAGGGGGAAAAAAAAGGTGTGTGTTCCTTCGTGTGTTTAAATGCGTGCATGTCTGTGTACGTGCACCCTTTCACTCCTTGTACAATTGTGTGCTTGTCAAGGTACATTTGCGCGTTCGGCATTCACGTCAGAGGCAGAGATAGCCCGCGGTAAGCTTCTGAGCACGGAGCGGAGAAGCTCTTCAAAAAGGGAACATAAACCGGCGAAATGCTGAAGAGCTTACCTGGGATAGGGTTTAGCAGTCCACCCACGTGCAGATGGAAATCAGGGTCTGAAAATGATAAGATTCGGGACGCACATTACTCTCAATCCACGCGGCAGAAATAGGTAAGCAGAGAACACAAGATAAGATCCCATTAAGGCAGGCCAGATAAAGCAGAGAGGGGTCTGTTTGAAGCTAATATGTATCGCCTGATGGGAGACACTGATTTTGAAGCAAATTGGGTTTAGATTCAGGAGGATTTCTGATGCTGAACGTGCGTCTGCTGAAGAGCAAGAAAAGTTCAGGGGGAGAATCTAAAACTGGAGGTCCAGCCAGCCCGCGCATCTGTCACTTTTTAGTGGTTTAGCACAAACAAAGTCGGGCGATGCAGAAAAATGAAGAATTAGGGGAACTTTTCTGTCACACTGAGATCAGATTATCCATCATATTTTTGGGGACTTTGTGAGAGCAAACTCTCTCCTCGCGTCTCGCCCAAAACCTTTGAAGTGTACTTAGATGAGCTTAGAGAGTCTGAGAGCACACTGTGGAGTTACGTTCGCTGAGGATATACAGCCTGGGTGGCAATACCTGCAATGAAGGTGTATTTGATGCGGAAGCCGAGGCCCTCTAGCTCCTCATCGCTGGTGAACTTGATCCACATGAAACGTCCCGTTGACGTAACCAGGCCCGGGTTCTTTCCCCCGCAGAAGCGATCGATAAGCGGTGAGAAGCCAAACGGCCCATCGCGGATTTCGATGTGATCGAAGCGGCACTCGAACGACGGCTCGATGTAGTAATTCTTGTCAAAAGCGAGCTGAATCCTTTGTCTGGGGAGAGCTTTGGTGAACAAGGGAGTGGGTGGAGAAAGGAAAAACAAAATCCATGAGAGAAAAATCTGTGTGGCGTTCTAAAGCATAAACTAAAAGTAAAGTCAGACAGTTAATCTGGATTTTAAAGTGGAGCACTTGGCCTGTCGCTAATCCATAAATTGAGAGTGAGGAAACTTCTCAGGAAGCTGAAATATGTGAAACTGATGGCCTTGCATCTCTGTTAAAGCGGTGGCTTTGTGTCATTCAGACTGAGATGACATTCGCTGTATTTAAATGTCCCTTGCAGCTTTAATCAGACATGACAGGAATTATGTAGGAAAAGCCACAACCAGGGAGCGGTACCTGACACCTGCTGAATGAGAGGAAGTGAAGAACAGCATTCATATAAAGGAAGCAGTTTTCTCTCACAGCAGCCATCACTGGTGAATTTTAAAACCTCTCTGCTGTTGAAACTGTAACTGTGTGTTGACAACAGATGAGGAAGTTATTTGCCCCTTCACCTGAGTCTGATGCTCAAATTGAACTCAAATTCAAGTGCCAGATTCTACCTACATGCTCACCCAAAAACACCACAAAAAAATGATAACACAGATTAAAATAGATGTTTGCCCTGTTTTTTCCCCCCATTCACCTAGACTTTGTCCAATTGTGGTAAACAGTGTTCTGAGCAAATATCTGCATCTCTGAAGCATTCATGCATAAATCATGAGAGAACGGAACATAATAAACACTCACTATAATCGTCTAACATATTCACAACAAGTATCGCGCAGTGGCATGCAGATCTTTATGCACACAGACGTACACGAGCATGCAAACACACAAAGTGACGCGTCAGCATCACTGCCTCTGAGTCAGTGAGTCAAAAACATGCAACGCACTGTATGTCATGAACTGTAGCTGGCATGTTCAAATATCAAAGCCCAATCCAGACTATGTATATACACTGAATGAACAGCGCTTTTTAATGACATTTCCCCACAACACGCACACTCACACACAAACACACACAGGAAGTATTTAACGAGGGCAATTCACGTCTGCCTTGGGAGATGAAACCTACTAAATAAAGATGCTGGGAGTGGGAGGTGGGGCTCTGAATCATCTCTGGCGTGGAGGAGCCAAGCATGCCCCATTAGAGACGAGAGAGCGAGGTCAAAGGCGGTGCATGCATACGGTACAGTGTGCAACCGAAACACAGCAGTGCAGAAGATTCCCCTTTTTCTCTGTGTGAGTTTGTTCCTCCGTTACTGCCTTTGAATTTGAGCCTGACTGTTCCCCCTCTCCGCCTGAACGAGCTGCTTGTGTGCCTGCACTTCCTGCTCTCCGTGTGTTCAGTCCCCGGTGTGTTGAGTCTCATTCTTTCTATAACTTTCAACCCCCCCACCCCCAAACACACACAGACATGCACAAGCACACAAGTGACACAGCTTGACGCAGAAAGAGCACGAAAATACAATCAGTCGATCTGTTGAGCTGATGAACTGGGGGACATGACATAATCAATGTGCCTCACTAACCACAAATTATGATTACAAAGCTATCTGATGAGCACTTATTCCAAACACGAGCGTCTCTCAGTGTCTGCGTGAGGCTGAATAAAAGGCTCAGCACAGGAGCTTGGAAATGAATACGACTAAGGCCATTCAAGACCAAATAACAGCAAATGATCGGTTCCATCTGTCGCTTCTCAGACCCACTGCGATGTACTTCTGCACACACCAGTGGGCCGCCTGTGACGGAGCCCCGGCTTAATAGGCAGCAAAAGCTCTATGGTCGGGATTTGTCCACAGGGGGAGCCCTTGAGCCATGTGTAAAAGCTATTCCCCCCTCACAGCGAGGAAAAGTACCAAGCGCACATCTCATTTGCATGAGAGGCTGTGCTTTAACTCCGTGAACAAACCATGCATCAATTTAGAATGAAAACACATCAACCGATATCCCAGACCTCATCTCCTATAGCCGCTAATGATGCTTTCCATTATGCCTCCCGTGCGGCAGGCCACCAAAGTACTGATGGATGTGATGTTTTCTGGTAAACACTAAAGTGTTGACAAGGACGCTTGCAATGCAGTGGTATGCCACCAAAGCTGTGTCGCGGAGCAGATGTTCATCTCTTTTATGTTTCAGTCTTCTGGCACACCCCCTGCCATCGGAGATGAACACGGCGCTACTCTGATTGGGCCAGAAGTCAGGGGCCACCCACGAGAAGCCACTCTCCATCATTTTCAAAGGGTTATATCTGTTGGGCGAAACCAACTCAGGATGGCTCATTCGGAAAATGTCAGACTGATCGCCCGCCAGCGAAGGAACAGAAAATAAGATAGGGCCGAGGTTATATAAAACAATGTCAGTCAGACTAATGACATTCACTGAAGGAGGCAATATGCTGAAAGGCGGGAAACTGTGTCAGCTGTTTGGATGACAACAGCGACCAAGTAGAAGATGAAGTGTTCAGACGGAGAAGAAAAAAAAGAAAGAAAAAAAACAAAACAAAAGGAAGCCTGCTTTACCTTCCAGGATATACACACACTCCTTGTTAGGCGGGTAGGTGTTGGGGTAGTTGGGCGACGTGAACACCCCGCCGTTGATGTTACGGACCCACGTGCCACAGTCGTTCTGGTTGGGGCTCTGGGCGCCATGCTCGCTTGGGGAATCTTAAAGGAGAAAGGGAGAGCGTGGGCGAACAGATGGGTTATTGAGTCGGGGGGGGGGAGTTGGGATCAATGAGGGAATGATTGGACGGCAGGGAGAGTGGAAGGAGCGTTGACGCAAAGAAAAGGAAAGAAGCAGGCAGGTGAGCAAAGAGAGAGAGGAAGGCAGGACAGAATTAACAAAAGAACCCATTTTGTCCTGCGATTCGAGTGGAGATAAGGTCTCCTCATTTTGAGACGGCTCCAATATGGACGGAACAACACTGGCAGGACGAAAAGGAAAGCTCGCTTACCTTTGGTTCTCTGTGCCAGAGCGAAACCCTCTTCTATCAGAACGAAGAGTATCCACGCTGCAAAACAGAGAGACGACACATCAGTCACAAGTGACTAAATACTGCATTTATATCCCCGTGTTCAACAACAAGAAATAAATGGAAATCACTACACTGCCACAGAAAAAAGTCAGTTGCAGTATTGATCTCACCTGACCTTGATGAATAGAGGAAAAATTCAGATCAATACAATTTTTAAGTAAATGCCTGATTTGATTGGTAAATTCTAAAGACGTATTGCTGAGAAAGGAGGAGGGGAGCTGCGAGAGAAAAAGTTAATGTTTCCAACTTTAAGCTCTTTGGGGACAGATGGGTTGTCATTTATCAACATGCATTAAACCCAGTTCAGTTTTATTAATGTAATCAGTGACATTCAGCATTCTCCATACTTGAGTTAATGGAGTACATGCAAACCCTAAGACAGCATCTTCATTTCAATGAGGGACAAGATTTATGAATTGCTGTCATTCATTTCTTTGCTTCTTTTTGGCCCTGTAGTCAAATGCTCATCACACTGAAGTAAGTGTGAACTGAACTCCAACTAATCTTTACTTTCATTATTGAGAAATCTGATTAATATGGACCAACTGTTGGCCTATAAAATATAAAATGTCTTGCTTTTTTCTGAAATGTCTTTAAAATACTACTCTTGAAACCAAAATCTCGCATTTATCACCACAAAAGAGTATCAGAAATCTCTCACATCTGAGAAGCTGGAGCCAGTAAGTGGCTGACATTTGTGCCAAAAAAAAAAAAGACTTCAACAATTAATCAATTATCAAAATAGCAGGTTCATTTTCTAATTTTCTGACACTGAATTAATTCATTGTTTCAGCTCCGCACTGGACGCACCTAAAGCTTGATTAAAGCCTGTTTTAATTAGGTTTTCCTCATCCCCACAGATACTTGCAGGAGAATAGAAAAGCACAACAGCCAGCGCATTAATCGCAGCCACGTTCTTAGCTGTGGCGTTAAAACAAAAGTGCTGGTAGTGGTGCTGAGTCGGGCTGAAGTGGTTTGTGGTGGCTTTGTTCACCTCTCTGGGAGCGTTAACAAATATTACAGTGATACAATCTAGTAATTAACAGCTGCTGTGAAAATAAGAAGTGGACATTTGCTGCTGGGGATTTTTTTTAGCTGCAGTTAGTGACACCTGACACAATGCAGATGTGTGTGTACGACCAGGATTACTGGAGGTAATCACAACTTCAGAAGTAACCAGCAGTCGTAACGGTAAGAGCAGCAGCGGCGAGTATTAAAGATAGTTTCAAGCCATCAACTCTCATCCAAACCAAGAGACTCGAACCTGCTAATCTGCAGCCTCTGGGCGCCAGAAACATAAAGCATTAGTGGAGGGAAAGAAAAAAAAACAGGATTACAGGCTCCAGCGGCTTACAGCGGTGATGAGAAGACAGGCAGGCACTTGGGCAGAGACACGGCTCCAGACAATAGGTGAAATATGTTTTATTACAATGATATCTGCACTGAGGGCGAGCATGTTACCCCTTCTGACACTGTCTTGCCCTGATAAGCTGCAGTAGACCTGATCCCCACTGAGTTCATAATAGGTTGGCCCGCTCACATCGAATTAGAGTGAGAGAGAGAGAGAGACAGAGAGCGTGAGCCTGGCATGTTGCATAATGGTAGGATGGAAGAGATAGAGAGAAAGTCTAATGAAGAAAAGTGCATGGTTAACATTAGCAGCGAGCACAAACGGACCAATCAGCATGCGCGTTTGCACAGTCTTTTTTCATACATGAATGCCCCGCCCCCAGGCTGCAGGCTCCTCATTTACTTCTATCTCCGTCTCAGGTGTGCATATGAGCGACCACACACGGCTTTCAATTTCACTGAGGTATTTTCATACGATGTAAACTGCTGCTGTGCTCCACACAGCCAGAGCCTTTTATAGGGTCCAACAATGTGGAGGGGCCCCTCAGAAATGTGCCTGTATTATTGATAATGTAAAGCTCCTTTAGGAGGCCCTTGGAGACTGCCCCTGCACAGGGCCGAGAATAATGTGCTGTGCCCCTTTCAAGAGGTGTTGGTTGGAAATATTAGTAAAAACAAACACTATAAGAAATGCTGTTGTTTTTTTAACCCAAAAGGGAAATACTGAGCTGCGGTGTGTGAAATGTGCACAAAGCATATGCATATTTCAGTGCACTTATTAAGCAGACGTTGGATAATTCATGCAGGGATGTGCCACACCTTTAGTAACGACATGAATAAATGACAGGCTAAATAAAGTTTCATCCTTCGACACCGAGAGAACAGCTGTGTGAATGATGAATGGAAATCTGAGAGGAGAAACAAACACGAAGCGTCCGCAAACGGTGTCAGTCAGCAGGCCGTCTGCAGATCATTGATTTCACACCGACACATCACCGGGTCGTTCATGAGAAGGAACCTCGCCCAAAGTTCAGACACTTGAGGGCATCATCGCATCTCATTGTGCCTCTACTCGTTTTAAAGAGCTAGTGGACACATGAACCGAATTCTGTCAGATTTCGTTTTTTTCCATCACTTCTCCAAGCTGAGGCTGCAATCTGCCTTTTCTTTCACTGGATGTAAGAGCTGATTGAGCATCTGTGGCCTAAATGAGATCGATATGAAGTAAATTACAGGGATGTGCCAGCTTCAGACCATAGAGCTGGGTGAATGAGTAAACTAACGCTTAATGGGCTCAGGCGTGGAGAAGTCCACCACAGCAGAGCCCCTCACACAGAAAGGAAATGAAATGATCGCGTCGCCATCGTGGTGTGTGACACGTTGACCTCAGCTGTGAGTCCTTTCTTTGCTATTAACCACTAAGGTGGTCATTTTGACTGTTTTTAAATTTTGCAATGTAATGACTGTTTAAATGAAACCCATGTAACTATAGGACCATGGATTCTCCTAAATGTGTGTATATTTTATTCTAACATTGTTCATTTCTTGAAATTATTTCAACCTTTAATGGCCATAACAGTCATATTGACTCATATCTTACATTATGACCTTATGTGTCATTATAGACAGTGTTGCATTTCAGTGTTTGATACTTTCCCCCTCTTTTTCACTGTTGCCTAGCAAATCTCTTTTTTTTCTAGTTGATTTGAAGACAATAAAGAGTAGAGTAGTAGAGCAGACACTGGCTGATTCTGGCTCTGACAGAGATTCAGAGATCACCCCCCTCATAAAAAAAGACACCCCCAATTTTTCATCTGCTGTGATTCCATCTGCTAATTATTTATGTTGTGATTGTTATTATTGCACATCCTAACATTAAATCTAATGAATTCTTAGATTTGCATCGATTATTGAAATTACATGCAGATAATGTGTGAATGGTCTGAATGTTCGCTCTGGAGATTCTCGTGGTTACAGAGCTCCTGTGGCTGAAGTGTTGAACAGCAGCTCTCTCTCTCTCTGATCGTTTCCCAGCAGTGCTCGCGCTCTCTCGCTCCGGATCACCGGCACGCTTCACCTAAGCTGCAGCGCGCGACCCCAGGTGTGGACGGCGGGAGTCCACCGGAGGGGCGGCGCGCGCAGCAGGATGCGTGAACTTTAGAGAGAGTCTCCACCAGCAGAGAGGAGGAGAGAGGAGAGGTGATGAAACGCGAGCCCCTTTCTCAAAGCTTTCATGAGAGAAAAAAAAAATCACCTGCCAACCGACACGCGCTCCTCTCAGCACGTGCACGTGCCTGTGCGCGAGACGTCAGATGGATGCAGGCGCTGGTTGGAAACACTGATGCTGTGTGTGTGTGTGTGTGTGTGTGTGTGTTTCAAATAGGATCTGACCTCTGATGTCCATTTTAATCGCGGCTCAGTATCAGACTGCACACACACACGCTGCTGAGGACACACACACACACACACGCACACACCCCTCACAGCGCACAAACTGACTGCTAAAGAAGAAAAAAAAACCCTCTCTGGCTCATTTGCTCATTAGGGGCTCAGATGTTCCAGCAGAGAGAAGCATTACAGTGAAAATAATTCAACCTTTCTTTTTTTTCTTCTTGTTTTTTTGATGAGATGCTGGAAAGCAAAAAAAAAATAATAATAATGACACGTTAGGAACCATTTGGTGATTCGTTTGATTCCCTCCAGTCAGACTTCTCCAAAGTCAGCGTCTGTCTCTCACTGCGTCTCAAAAGGGAGGCAGAGCGGACTGGATCAAAAATCAGAGGCGACGTCGATCACTGATGGGGGCAATAAAACGGCAGCATTTGCCACGAGCAGTCACGAGAGGGCAAGTTGGGGGACTGGTCAGATGATACAGTTTGCATTTATTTGTAAATCGCACTGGGTGTCTCCATTTAAGAACATGAAAATAATAATAACAATGATAATAATGATGATGATGATGATGATGTGAGATTATTATTTGATCCACAGTGTTTTCTGATTCCACCACACCTCGACTGCTCTGACTGTGCTGAAATTCACACCCCATACAAATTAAAACACACCCTCTGTGCAAGAAAGAAAGAAAAAAGGGGGGAAAAGCCTACATTGGATGCACAGCTGAAATAAAGTGTGGGTGTCTGTCTGTCTGTCTGTCTGTGGAGATGGAGAACTCACCTCTGTGCATCTCCTCTCGCGCTGTGGTTGCAACCCGAAAAGCACCTTTTCTTAAAAACGCCTTCCTGTTCTGTCCATTTTCTTTTTCTCCTCACGAAATCCAACTTTCCTCCGACGGCGACTGTAAATCCATTACGCAGAGACCGGGAGCTTCAATGAGGGGGAATAAAACAAATAAAGAAACAAAAAAAAAAGGACTGTGCTGGAGGATGGAGGCTGCTGGGAGCCTCAGCCGGGCTGACATGCGGAGGACGGAGCGATCCTGACGCGCACTACCAGAGGGAAGTATCCAAAAGACGCATGTGGAGAGAGAGAGAGGGAGAGAGAGAGAGAGAGAGAGAGAGAGAGCGACAGAGAGGTGGAAGAGGAAGAAAAAGAGGAGGATGAGGAGGTGGAGGAGAGCCCGTGTGCGTCTCTGCTCTCCGCCCGCCTCTGAAGTGAGACGCTCCTGAACGAGGCTCGTTTAAGTCTCCGCTGACATCCACGACCGTCAAGCGCCACGCAACGGGGAGGATGCCACTTCCTGTCGAGCATTTCAAAATAATAACCTCACTTGTTGCGACAGAAAGAGACGAGAGTGAAGAAACCGCAGGCGCGCAGAGAGAGAGAGAGAGAGAGAGAGAGAGAGAGAGAGAGAGAGAGAGAGAGCGATGGAGCAGACGTGGGAAGTGTGTCATCGTTTTTTTAATCATGTCTCGTTATAGGGGTGTTATTAGGGGACTTATTATCCAAATGTGCGTTAATCATATTTGAAACATGGAAACGTTGCTATTTATAGTGAAAGCTTGGTGTGTGGAGGGAAAGGCTGGATGGTTCAGCTTTAAAAAAACCCACTCATTTTGCCCATGAAAAGCTGTTTGTCGCCCAGATGGCCTGGGATTGTGCACAATATTGCTAATTTTACTAGAGCGTCCCAAGCCTCCTCCAAATAAAGGAAAGTCTTTCCCAGATCACTGCAAATGTTATGCAAATTAAACTGTTATATTTCAAATAGTCAGAAAGTTGTCTTAAATTTAGAAAGAAGCTAACTAACAAGCAGTCTGCAATTTAAAGCAACTTCTACCTCCTGAACCAGTAGTGTGACTGTTTATCATGTAAAGACAATTTGTCTCACTTAAAGATCTAAACATTCATGTGATCTGTGCTGCTTGATGGTGCTTACACATCAATATAACCCTTTATTCTGCTTTTAGGGCCTTGACTTTTTAGACATTATTGTAGAGTTTAATGCCAAAACTAAAAAAACAGCACCTCAAAACTTAGAATTCCTAACGTGCCTTTAGATCCATGCTTTTATTTTTTAAAGCTACATCTCCTGGTTTCCGTTTTGTCTCTGACTGTCTCTGTCCAGCTTAACACAGCAGTAGCGTGCACCACCTCTCAGGTTTGAGTCTCCCTCCCAGCAAACACACACAGCTATTGACGATCAGTACCGCAGGTTTGCCCCACCACGCTGCTTTGCATCACTTGTGATCTACCTGAGATGTTTCGAGCTTGACACAATCTCCATCTCAATTTTCATGCAGCGAAGGTTTACTCTCTCCATGCATTATTTAGCAGGGTGCCTCCTGAAGTAGGGTGCCGGTCCCCGAGGGGTGCTCAGCGGGGCCTCCAGGGGTCCTCTGGAAAATTAAAGGCAGTTTAATTTCACTGCTGCTTCCCTCGCTGCAAATTTAGATAACAAGAGCATATGAGGATGATTATTTTGAGTGTAAATGCCCCTCTAGCTCCCATGCAAACAAAATAAATAAAGGATGTTCTTAGAAAGAAGGTTTCTGGGGAAGAGTTCTTATCAGTGGTGTGTGATGGCTTTGAGACCTGATGTGTATTTATTTCACCAGCGGGCTCCACATGAAAAGACATTAAGTCTAATAATACACAAATGAA
>JAVQJZ010075068.1:0-11384 GCA_036025355.1 Leiopotherapon unicolor
AGCTGAATGAATTTTATTTTCTCAGCTGTCATGCAATGCATCGTGGGAGTCGTAGTTGACTTCTTTCATATAACACTGAAGGTTTCATGTCCATCAGAGATTCAAAGAGAGAACTGTGGGACGTGTAGCTTTGGGACTTTTACTTTGAAAGCGGGCTGAAACATCTTACGCCTTTTATCCTGACTGTGATTTATATATTTAACATTTTGTACCGGTGTCAGCTTGAATATAAAAACCATCAAATGTTCCTCTTTAAATGTGAGTTTTGTGGTTCACGTTTCTCAAACAACCTGCAATTACAACTCCAGAGTCACAGAAAGTCTCCGTTTAATGAAGCGCGGTTAATTGTCCTGCTGTGAGTGGACGAGGAGTGTGACGCTGTCGTGTGTGAGCGTGTGTGTGTGTTTTCTCATCATGACTTCTTGTTTTACAGGATGGAGGCCAAAAGTGCGTCCCCTCTGATGAATTTGAGTGTGAGGAGGTGAGGAGCTTTGATTACACACCTCTGTGTGTTTTGACACTTTAAAAACTAATTACGGAAGTAACAGCTTTTTTTTATGCTTTAATAACATCTCACACACACACACACACTCACACACACACACACACACACACACACACTATCTCTTCCATCCTCTATCTTTTCCTTTGGCACTTTTCCCAGCGTTCATTTGGCGGGTGAACATGAACGTGAGGTGGTCGGGTTCAGCTCTTCCTTTGAGGTTCGGGAGCTTCGTCGAGTAAAATCATCTTCACAACAGAAAAACACTGTTAGTTAAAAACAGAGAGAGCGAGTTCATTTTCATTTCACCACATAATGGCTGTCAGGAAATAACTCTGTTGTCTAATGTGTTTTTTAACAATTATATTTTCTCTCTCGGGGCGACTTAAAACGTTTCACATCCAGCACGTTCCCTGTTTTTTATTGTGAATGTTCACACAGTCAAAAACAAAGGGACAGATTAAAAACACACACAGAAAGGCGAAATAACCTCGACTAAATGTGACTAATGTGCCCTAAATCCATCCGTCATTCTGCTTCTTTGATACCAACAGGAAGTCAATCAAACTCTAACTTTGGATTGACACTGCGAATTAAAGCTCACAAACAAACATCTCAACATCTAAAGGTTTCAGATTAATTTCATGTCGTGTTTTCTGTCATGATTTGATTCGTTTTCCAGCCGTCAGCTGCTCCTTTGTGCAGCAAAATGTCACTCAGCTTTATTTAGTCTGCAGCTCCACTTTGAGTCATTTCATTTAGTCACTTTTCCTGCGAGATCACACTTTATACTAAAAAGGAGAAAGTGTGGAGCTTCTTATTCACAGTGAAACAAACGCTAACACGTGTGAGTTTAACCTGCTAATTAGCAGGAAGCACAAAGCGCAGCCGAGGCTGATGGGATCTGTAGTCCTGCAGGTATTCAGTTATAAAGCAAAGTGTCGGACACGTTAGTGAGTTTACCCTCGTGCTCCTCAATTCACTATGAAAGACCGCACAGTTAGCACGACTAAAAATGATCATTACATAACGGGAACGTGTGTGTGTGTGTGTGTGTGTGAGTGTGTGCTGACTGTGGGGCATGTGTGCTGAAGATTTGAGGCTTTTTTAAAGGAACAACATGATCAAATTGTGTTTCTTCTTATTGACTAAAGAAGAAAACTGCAGTTTGTACTTTTGTTTCTTTAAAAGCCCGAAATATTAAAGGAAAGAAGAAACGTCTTTACAGAACATATAAAAAGCGTGTGTGAAATGTGTGTGTGTGAAAAGTTCTGCAGCAGTTTAATTAGAGACTTTAAAGAGGGTGAGAGAGTTTAGAGACACACACTGAGACAGTAATAAGGTTTTAATGGTTCAGACAAAAAAGTTTATGGATGGCGTATAGAAGATTATGACTTCAAATTAAAAGATGCATGATAATATAATTTCACCTGAGCTCACACCGTCGTTTCATTAAACCATTATAAGATCATTTTATAAAACATTATCTCCACAACAGTTTTATTATCTGCTCAGATTCAACACACGTACAGAAAAATCACGAGCTGTGACTGAAACCCGCTGACACTTCGCCGTTCGCTCCTGACGGGGACGACTTCCTTTCTCTCAGCTCACCTCTGAGCCGGCCGTCCGCTCCTCGCCATCTGTGCTGGAGGTGGACGGGTGGGAGGAGGAACTTTGTTTTATTAAATATTTCTACTCAAAAGGCCTCCAAAGTTGACAAATTTCTAATTCAACATATAAAATATCTGCAAACTGTGAGAGAACAACATACAGAGTCCTGGAGGAGCTAAAACACGCACACACACACACACACACGTGGTCATTAGATGGATTCAGACTTCATCAGACTGACAGACACTAACGAGGACGGATGGACGGAGGCCTGTAACATGTAGACAGACAGGGAAGCGTTAGTGAGAGAGCTGAATGTTGGAAACACTTCCTGACTGATGTTCGAGCATCTTCCTTCACTACATCTTGTTGTGCTTCAGTTTTCCCAAAATCTCGACAGTCAGCCGTCCAAAGAGTCACGTGTACAAACACACATTTACTGCAAACTGTCGCATCATTCTGCAAATCTTCTCCACCGTGAAATTGGAGCCGTCGTGACTTTTCCCGTCGATGTTGTGGAGGTCAGCAGACGTGTGGTCAAAATCAGCTGCAGCATCGCTTGTTGAGACTTTTTCATAGAAAATAACGACCTTGCTCAGCACGTTTCACTCTTGAAAGCGGTCACGTGCCTTTCAGAGGAATTACCTGATGTTGTTGTGCTGAATGTGTCCTCTCTCTCTCCACCTTTCTCCCGTCTGTCCAGGCTCTGTTGGCTCGGGGGTCGATAGACTCTCAGGACTCTGCAGGACCCAAAAGCAGCAGCCGGCAATCAGCTCCCCTCCTCCACGTCTGTGTGACCGTGTGTGTGTCCGTCCTGCCAGCGTTTCTACTGTTCCTCTCATAAATATGAACTCACATACACACACGCATACTGCACAAACACCCCCACACACACACACACACACACACTCGTACATGTCAGGAAAGTCACGTGACTCGGCGCCCTCTGCGACCGTAAAATGTCAACCAACAAACATCCACAGCAGCCGATCGAGGAGGGAAAGTGAAGTGGAAACGTTCAGATTAGCCGCCTCTCTCTCTCTCTCTGCCACACACACACACACACACACACACACACACACACACACACACAGGAAGCAGAAGAGTGTAGAAGAAGAAGAAACTGTGTTTTGTGAGAGAAACAACAAAGGCAGAGACAGAGAGACTCTTGGGATTTGGGATCACACTGACTTCGTTTCCAATGCTCCGTGTCTGGAGGGTTCGTGTGCTTTTTGTGCAGCTCTGACTCACCCCCTCCAGCTTTTTTGGATCTGACACAGCCGGACTGAAAACACAGCGACTTTGGCTCAAGCACAAAACAACAAACACACACACACAAAAAGCACACACTCGGACAACAAGTCTTAAAATCGTCGGCGTGAGAGAGACAAAGACAGAGATGAAGACGAGCGGCTCGTCCAGATCCGTCCACGGTGTGTCGGCTCGATTCATCACTCCCCTGGACCTCTATGGCAAGAAATCTGTACTGCATACATACACAGCGCAAACACACACTCACACACACACTCACCCCCCCCTTAGACCTCGTTAGCGGGCAAACAGGGTCCCCACATGGACACAACCACTCATGCTGTACACCAGTGTGCTTTTTTGCGGGTCTTTATCTTAATTTTGTTGTCGACATTCTGTACAAACTTCATTTAATGTGAAATATGAAAAAAAAAGTCCATCCAGAGTGTATATTTCACATACTGTAAGTGTATGTTTGTGTGAGCGCAACTGTGTGTGTCTTTCTTTATGTTTGTTGGAGAGTGTGTGTAGGCTGTGTGTGTGTGTGTGAGTGTGTGTGTGGCAGCAAAGACGGGCCGTAAGGATTCAAATCTTATAAGCAACTGAATAAAACGTGTGAGATCGGGACACCAGTGAACACTTGATGTTGACATTTAAATATCAGTGAAATATTTCACTTTGAAAACGATTTATGTGAGTTCATGTGTTTGAATCAAAGTTTAAAGTGCAGCCGTTAAAAAGTTCTCGAGGAGGTTTGAATGGTTTGATTTTAAATGTTTGACAAGCCGTGATAATGGCAGAAATGAAGAAGAAACTGTGGGCGATTTGACGGCATAATTAAACACCTTCAGTGACACAGAAGAGCCAAACATGAGCTTTAAATTCATTTCTTTCAGTCCTCTGCTTTTCTGCTTTAATTAGAGACCCAAAACTGCAGAATTAAAAACAAACCTCCACAATATCATCAGTTTTCAGTCACTGCATATTTACACCAGTGTACTGAACTCTAAATCTGACATACGTTAGCTGTTACTTCTACTCACAGTTATAATTATTTTCTTATCCAGGGACAAATATGTAGCATCAACCAATGACACCAAAACTCAGATATGATAACACAAGAACAACACAAAGTACAGAAACAGCTAAACTGATCAGAACATTTCATTTCTTAAGATTTATGAGGCTGCATTTACATGTCAGCCCTCAGGTTGTCATTTTGTCTGGCACCAAAATTAACCATGAAAAGTTCAAATTTAAATAATCGAGCTGCCAAGAAAGTCGAGTCCGATCAAGCTGCGTTTTTCATCCAAAAACGTCTAATCAGATAAGAGACCGGAAACACTGGACAGTCAAACGTAAACTTAGAATAACCACATCAATTTAAATCAAGCTTAATCCTGATCACTGATCTACAGTAAGAAGGAGCTAATTTAACAATAACCAGTTATTCAGTTGCTTTTAGCGTTTAAATATTTACGTCCGTCTGCTTCCATAAACGTGTTAAACCTCCGTCTGTGTGTGTCTGGGTTCTTCAGTGTGTACTTTACCTCTGGCCACTCTGTGGGGTATTTTTTATGTTTCATAAAAGCTACCAGGATGTGAGCAGGAACGAAGGTCTGTTGTGTGGTCAGACGGCCACCAGGGCGGCGTCTCGAGCAGTCGCCCCCTCCCACCCTCCATCAGCTGGAAGGAAAAGAGAGATCAGTTTCTGTGATTATGGTGTGGCCTTACTTTACTGTTCTTTCTTACATACTTGAAAGAGGGAGAATGATTATTATCGCCCCGCTAGCGGTCGGAAAAAAGGAGTTTACTGTCCGACGCAAAAGATCAAATTAGCTGTGAGGACTCATGGTCGCCAGAGTTTGTTAAAGCTTTCAGTAACTCCACCATCAGGTCACATTTTGATCAACACTGAGCAAGAAACCTCAAATTAAGTCAGCTGTTCTTATTCGTGGTCCCCAGAGGAGAAATACGAATGTGACACCCCTTTGTCAGGCTGAAATTTAAATTTTTACTCAACAACGATCAGCGTGGACAGTTTTTGTTTGTTTTTATCACATCCCAGAAATACAAAAATGTAATTGGTAGATTGCAAAAAAACAAAAACAAAAAAAAATGATGCTGTAATTGTTGGCATTTGTTGTTGTAGATATTCGTTTCCTTAACCAGGATAAACTATTTACATTTAGGATTTTGGAGATACTCCATCATGACTTTCTCTCTCACACCGTCCTAAAGCTAAAATGTTAAATTTGTACACAGAAGATCACGTCACCTTTTATGATGCCACCATAAAACCAAAAATCTAGATAAAAATGTAATGTGCACATTGGTTTAAAATATGAGTATTTGTTAGCAGTGTTTTGGCTGTGATCCCATGACCTTTACACACACATTTATCTATGGGTTGTGACCAGTTGACCTAACAATATTTTTCAAAGCACCGATTTTCCTTCTCAGATTTTCAGAATTTTTAGGTAAAATTATTCAATTAAATTTGTCTGAGAAATTGTGTTCGCCATTAACCAAACTACTAATTAACTACCATTGCAAATGTTGCATAATTCAGAATTTGCTTTAAAAAAAAGTGTGTTTATTTGAAAGAAACAAGCTGGTATCATCAGCAAAAAGTAAGAATAACACATAAAGGCTCAGTGACAAATCTGATTCTAAATATAATCAGAAATATAACATCATCTGATTAGAAATAAAACTGGATCTACAAGAGATGTCAGTATATTGAAGCCATATCTTTAATGCTCAAAACTCTTTAACTACCTAAAACTCTCCTCAGTTTGCTGTAATGAACTTTGCAGCATTTAGGAGCCGCTAGTGGGGCTTTAAGCTTTCTGATGATGTGGAGGGAAAGAGAAACGAACAGACGAGAGGAGGAAAAAGGTGAAAGTGAGGATGTAAATTAGCTGATATATTTGTAAACTTTAACAGCGCTACAGCAGTGTAACTGAAATATGTGTCTGGAGATCTAAATAAAAGTAACATCTGTACCAACAGCTGCCGCCTTTTCTGTTTGTGCTCCTACATTCACATCCACAGAGAAAAATGAGCAGCCCTACGAGGACTCGTTCATATTTAACGGACTTCCTGCAGAGTTTCAACCATTCAGGAACAACAAAGTCAGTAAAGGAAAATAAAATCTTTCTACAATGAAATGCAAATGTTAGGAATTGATTCATCGTGAAAATCAGTAGGTGGCGCTAACGATAGATAGCATCGTGAAGAAGACAAGATGGCGTTATGAAGAATCTGATGTTTTACGTACGTCATCATTTATTCGCTGAATCTGTTTCTATGGCACTTTGTTGCATTTTTATCAAAACCAAGCCTTAACACTTTTAATATATAATAAGTTTTCTTTATGTGGCCTTTCCACTCTTTGACATTGCAAATACACAATGAAAACCACCTACTGTTAAGAAGCCGTGTGAAAAAGGATGGAGGGAACTAAAGTAACACAAATTCCTGCAGGTGATGTTGAGTAGGCAAAAATCAGAAGGCACCAACAGGGGGCGCAGTCTTAGCCAGTTGGTAAGTTGAGTGTTTTTCATGCACCTGTACAATCAGACTCACCTGGCAGGTTTTTTCATGTGAAAACAACACCACAACGAGCCGCACAGTAAACGTCGGTTCTCCATCAAAGAGGATCCAAACACAGCAGATCCTCCATGCTGACAAATCTTCTCACATGAGTCCCTCACAGAGACGCTGGACGACATTACTGAATTTCTGATGATCCTCATCTTCTTGTGCTGTGAGGCCATTTAACAGTATTATTTAACATCAGAGCAGAAGGAGTGTTTTCTGCTCCCAGGCAGGGAAATCAGGCTGAAAAATGGAAGTTATATTTCCACCATCCAATTATGCAGAAGACACCTCCAATAAAAAAACTGGACATCATTTAATTGTGACATTTTAAACACACTTAAGCCTTTATCATGTCACCATTTTATCATTAGTTGTCCAACGTAGCATCGCAATTTACCACTGAAATGAATTGAATTAAAACATTTAAATGATATAAAAATGGCTCCGGTAAATGAACAAACATAATGAGGACTGATAGAAACGGCTGCTTTGCTGAACTTCTACAATCCACCGTCAGATTTACAGGCTTTTGTTTGACTTCGTTTTATATTTCATGCTTTTATTTGCAGCAGAAACGCGGATGTGTTGCATTTTTCTTTCAGCTACAAACAGTGAAGTTGTTTTTTCAGAAACAGGAACATTTCTGAGTATTTTTAGCGTTTGGCTCAGCGACCTTTTCTCAGTATAGTCGACCGCTCTACATTGTTTGACTGCAGGGAAATAAAAGGAGACCTGCTCTCTCCTAATGTGCTCACAAAACTGAAGAAGAGCCTTTTTAAAAATGGGACCTCTGACTCTTTTTTTTTGCTCCTTATGTTTTTTTCCTGCCTGACCGGAGCGCTGAATAAGTTGAAGTGATTCATCGGAGCTCTTGTGCAGACGGGCGCTGATAGTGATGATGATACACCGCACGCTGTATCATCTGATTAAAACCTGACTCACTCAGCAGATTAGCCAGCGACAGAGAGACGTGGGCCGGACGTGTTGACAGGCGGGACTCCTTTTGACAATCGGACATCAAAAGGACGTTTGAATAAAAGGAATAAAACAATCTACGTGTGTGTGTGTGTGTGTGTGTGCATCTCACAGCTCTTATCTCTCTCATTCACACAGCTCTTTCACTCTGTCATTCCTTCACATCCCCTCCTCACCAGCCTAATCCGTGCACTTATTCTCTCAGTTTGATTGGGACGACACTGATAGCAGGTTGTGTGAAATCTTCCTCCATCACCGAATCCCTCCATCACATCTGCTTCACCCTCTCTCACATCTCCATTTACGATCCGTCTCTTTGCACCTTTCCTCATCTCTTTGTCTAAACAGCTCGTTACTCTCGTAACTCACTTTGCTTCACACCTTTCTTTAACCATTTCTCTAGAGTGTCTGTGTGTGTGTGTGTGTGTGTGAAGATGCTCTCTGAATCTGAATCTCTTTGGTTTTATAAACGTGGGTTTTGTTTAGTGTTACTATAAGAAGTATAAAGGGAAAGAAACTTACTTCTCTGCACAATATCAGAGTATTTTTCAGTACATTTTTTTGTCTTTTTCCAAAATGGTTTCCAGAGCATGTAAAAAAAAACAGATTTTCTCTGTTGATACAGGTAAATGAAGCTCTTCAGCTGTGTGCTGTGAGATTTAGTCTCCTCTGGCTCTTTCTGTGACTGCGTTTGTCGTCATCGACCTGCAGCTACGATATGGTGACAAAAAAACAAAGATCTGTCTCACTCTTCACCAGATGCAGTTTGTTGTGTCACGTTTCGTTTCTTGTCCTGGTTTTTCTGGTCGTGTCTGGTTTTCACGTCTGTCAGGTTTTGGTTGTGTCTCGTCCTGTTTGTTGAGTTGCATGTGTGTTTCTGATTGGTCAGTTTTTCATGTTTCGGTTCAGTGTGTTTAGTTGGTTTCTGGTTCTGTTCTGTCTCATCATGTTAAGTTCTCATGTCCGTCATGTTTCTGCTTTCTTGTTCTGGCGTGTCATGTTTTATTTTGAAATCCACTCTCCCTCATGTTTCAGGTCTCTTTACTTCCTGTCATTGTGTGTTTCCCGCCTGTGTGATTGTCTGCCTGTTCACCTGTTCCTTGTTACTTCTTGTGTATTTATAGTCTGTTTCTTCCTTTGTCTTGTTGCCAGATGTCGCATCACGTTTGCCGTTGCTGTTCACGTGTTCTCGTTTCGTGATTCAGCTTCCAGACGATCCCGCTGTTCAACACAGTTTTGAGTTTCGCCACGTTCATGTGCTTCTTGGATTTGTTTTTGAGAGACTTTATTATTAAAACAGCACATCTTGCTGTCGTGCATTTGGCTTCTCCTGCCTGGTTTTCGAGTCGTAACGTGTTGTCAGCCAAGTGAAAAAGAAAGAAGAGATTCACTCGGTTGTTTCGCTGCAGACGGATGTCAAATGGTTTTCAAATGAAGAAAGTTTAACAGTTTGTTTTAAATCTCACATTTCATTACATCCACTGACAGACACATGCATCCTTGATTAAACATATTTTCCACCATCTTTAGCTTTTTCCACCCATCTGAAATATTTTCCTCCGTGTCCCTCGTGGTTCTCTAAGATCTCCTAATTTTCCTCCGTGCTCGTCTGCGCTCTTCCTCTCCCCGTCCTGCAGCTCGCAGCAGGTTGGCGGTGAGCAAAGGTGCGAGTAACTGTGTTGGACGTTCACTGTAATGATGAGTGTCAGCTGGGCTCGCAGCGACAGTGGTACTGCTCCACCTCGTTTCCATCAGGACACTGTGGCCAGAGAGGGGCCGCGAGGACGCCGTAATCAGCCACCAGATGAGGTTAGGTGAGCGCGGGCGAGGCTGCGGGGAGGAAGTCGGGCTGCGGTTAATGAGAGCTGACACACCCGACACACAGCCAACCTCCAACTGAATAATGAAGTCTAAATTTGTGTGAAAAGAGAGCCGGCGCTGGTAAAGATCTCTCCGCTGACTCACGTAGTGACTATCTGAGCCCTGCAGCCGTCACACATTTAACCATGTTTACGTGTGTGTGTGTGTTAAAGAAGAGGGAAATTATTTATTTAAAAAAAAAGCAAATTAAAATGTCAGTGTGCCTCTGCAGTGTTTTCTTCAGAGAGGACTGTAATGTGACATCCGGCCCTCTCTTCGTTAAGGTTTCTTTGTGCGCTGATGACTAACCGCTCGCTGCAGGAGTTCGGTGACGCGGTGACTCCTCGCAGGGACGGCTGGTGAGCGAGCTAATGATCTGACCTGATGACGGAAACGCGACATTTTCTGCTGTTTTCATTCATGAGAGGAAGGTTTCAGCCTCCTCATCCTCCGCTCGGATAAACGGCACAACGAGGGGCTGATTCAGACTCACTGCATGTAGCTCAGATTAACTTTATACTTCACATCCCAAACTAGTTATGTGGTTTATCTGACAGACAGGCCAGTCAGTCGATTTGTCAGGTGTGTCTGTAGTTGTGTTTCTTTGTAAGATTTTAGGTCTTTTTTTGTCATTTCCAACTTTAACTGAACGACTCTTCATCTGATTTATGAGCAATTGTCATAAAATGAATAAAAGTGTTTCCGGAGCAGTTGGAAACAATTGAACAAGTCCAAGTAATGATTCATTTAGATTCATAAACTCGGTTAATCTGCTTCATTTGGCCTGTTTGGGTTCAGTTTGATCAGAAAATCTCAGAAATACAAAACACTTTTCTCCGACTGAGCCCGAGCGAGGAAAGAAAATCATATAAAGACACATCTCAGCAGGTAGGAAGCACCTGTGACGGCATGTGTGTAACGCCCTCGGCTAAACGGACACTCATCACTATAGCAACAAGTGTGTGTGTGTCTGTCTGTGTGTGTGTGTGTGTGTGTGTGTGTGTGTGTGTGTGGTGTAAGTATGAAGCAACCAAGAGAAGGAAAGGGAGGAAAGGCAAAGTGCTCAGAGTTGATTCAAAAGGGGCAAAAGTGACACGGCGAGAAAATTTAAACGGCGTCTTCGCTGCGTCTGATTCTCCGTCTGATGGTTTCGGTCCGTCCATCTGTCTGCGGCGTGCCAATCAGAGAGGAGTCACACACTGCATATGTGCCGAAAAATAAGGAAAACCCCTCCGACAGGACAAACACAAACATGTAAACACACACGTGTGCAGGCGTGTGGTCGTTTCTGGCTTCCTGCACGTAAAGAAGCTGGACGATGTTTTGCTCCGTCTCTCCAGCAGATCTGCACCGCCACCGGCCAGACTGCCAACAAATCAGATTTGGGTGTTTGTGTTGCTCTAAAAAGCCAAATTAGTTGGTGAACTTGGAAAAGAACCTCGTAATGAAAAAAAAACATCATAAGTTTTCTCCAGTAAACCAGGAAAATGTTTCTGTCCAAAAACATGAAGAGAAGGAAAGTTATTATTGTGTGCTTTAAAAAACGAGGTTGAAAAATTGTCTTTAGCTCCTTTGT
>JAVQJZ010075079.1:0-11319 GCA_036025355.1 Leiopotherapon unicolor
AAACAGAGGGAGCAATTATGTCCTCTGAACAAGATGGGGACAATAACAATAAATACAATAATAATACCTTGACATTAGAATAAGATCCAGCCTAAGAGCCCCACAGCAAATGCCACCACTTATGTGAAGATACTCAAGAGGTGTTAATTCAACTCTATAGTCACTCTTCAGGCTTTGTGGTGCTGTTGAATTGACCATATTATGTATAATACCACACAGAAATGAAAATGTAGAAACTATTATTTATATTTAACTGGAACAACACTGTGTCTAAACACCGGAGGTCTCGGGGATCTGAGCCCCTCAAGGGTCAGACGTGTATTGATGGTAACTTAACCCTCTGCTGTGAGATCATCAGTCTATTTATGCTACAGCACTTAGACACTATCTGTGTGGCTCAAGCACTTTCTACAGTGATAAGGCTCCGATAAGGCAGCGACAGTTCGGCAGGAAGCTCTCTGAGTAGGTCAAACTGTTTATTCTCACTTTGGATTAGCCAGGAGAATGAAAAATGGTCTTACCCGCGTGGCGGCGTAGACCGAAGCTCCTTGTTTAACCAGGATATCTGCGATGCCAACATGTCCTTCCTGTGCCACCAGATGCAGCGGGGTTAATCCACTCTGAGGGATTCAGGAGACAAAAGTCAAACACATCGAGCACAGAGCAAATAAAGCCACAGTTGATTTAGAAACTTCCTGCTCCATGTCAGTCATGCTTTAATCATCCGTGTGTTTCTTGCCTTGTTTCCAAGGTTGACGTTGGCCTGTTTGGAGATGAGCAGGGACACCATGTCGGGCCGCCCCTCCTGCGAGGCCAGGTGGAGAGGTGTGACTCCCTGCAGTGACTCAGCGTTGGCTGAAGCTCCGTACTGCAGCAGGCTGTTTGCCACCTCCACCTGGTTCTGCTTGGATGCTATGTGGAGGGCAGTGTAGCCGTTCTGCAACACAGACATGAGTCGTGGTTAGAAAAAATACATGATTATTCAAGATACTAGGCCATTCAGCTTTAATTTTGAGTGCATCTCTTTTTTTATTTATTTTTTACCCTGGCTGCACTGTGTGGCGACCCTCCCTTGCTGACAAGCAAGTTAACAACATCCAGGTTGTTGTGATGCACAGCAACATGCAGCGGAGTCAGACCATTCTGCAGAAACAGAATCAAACATGCAGGCTGTTGTAGATCAAACAAAGCTCGACCATCTTTTGACTCCACACAGTTGAGTGCCTTCTCGTACCTTCCCAGCGGCGTTAGGATTGGCTCCTCTCTCCAGCAGCAGCTCTGCTACATCTACCTTTCCGTACTTTGAGGCCACGTGGAGCGGAGTGAAGCCTTTCTGCAGAGGCACCAAACGAGGAAGTGGACACAAGATCAGGATGCGGAGCTCAGCTGACATCTAATGTTAACAGCAGAACAGGGGAAGCAGACGGGCTTTACCTTGGTCATCTTGGTCTGCTGAGCCTCCATGTCCAGCAGGATGCGTACGGTTTGAACGTGACCTTCCCGGGCAGCGATGTGTAGAGGCGTGTGGCCTGCTGTGGTGGTGGAGTTGGGGTTGGCTTTGTGCTCCAGCAGCAGCTTCACGAGCTCCTTGTGGCCCATCCGAGCGGCACAGTGCAGAGGTGTTTGGTCATCCTGGCCGAGGAGGTGAGAGTAAACATGAAATGTAATGTGATGTAATTGTAAATGTAATGGTGCAGATTTTTTCAGTATGTAGATGTGTATGTGTAGTGTGTGAAATCTCCACCTTGGCCTTGGCATCCACCGGTGCTGCGTTCTGCAGTAAAAACTCTGCAACCTCAAAGTGTCCCGCCCGAGATGCCATATGGAGAGGAGTTTCTACTTTCTACACACACACAGAAAAACAAACCACACACACTCAGATTAATCAGTATTAGATCAACATCACCACCAGCATTGGGGAGAGTCGGTAATCTGCGCCGGTCTTCAGGTTTCGGGAGGAGACTCACCACATTGGAGGCGCTGGGGGAAGCTCCTTTCTGCAGCAGGATCTTCACGATGTTGAGATGACCCATAAAAGATGCCACGTGCAAAGGGGTCAGGCCAGACTGTTCAGAAGAGGAGACAAGTGTAAATGCAAATGCAAGCAAATGATATTCAACACTACGATGAGCTGTTCAAATGAACGCTCCTGCTCCCTCACCTCAGTCACAGCCTCTAACGATGCCGAGTGTTTCAGCAGGAGATCCATCACACGCATGTGGTTCTTTTTACAAGCAATGTGCAAAGGAGTGAATCCGTTCTGTAAAAGAGAGGAAAGATTAGCATCACCATGAAAGTCATTTTGCTTGGTTTGAACTGATTGTGTTAGTGTGTGTTTTCTGTCACTGACCAATGCCCGAGAGTTGGGTTTGGCCCCTTTGTCCAGCAGTACTTTGGCCATGCGGTGGTGGCCGCAGTGCGCCGCCACGTGCAGCGGGGTAAGGTGGTCCAGTGTGATGTCATCTATCTCGGCGTTGTACTGCAGAAGCTGTTTGATGCAGTCCATGTGGTCCCCCTGCGCTGCCATGTGGATTGGAGACAGGCCATTCTGCAAGCAAAAGAGGACGTGTTGACTCTCTCATCCCTCGCAAAACAGGAGGCAACTTGTCTCGTAAGGAAAACAAACAGTCGGAGCGAGTCGTGGGAGCAGCAGGAGGAGGAATGTATACTTGTGTTTGGATTCGGATCACAAAACTTCACTTTCATTTACTTAAAGCAACTCACTGATTTGCACTCATTACCAAACCACATTCAGTTCCTTTTTAAGAGATGTGAATTTTATCCACTTGTATCTGCATGGATTACCTTGGTCTTTGCTTGGATTGGGGCTCCGTGGTCCAGCAGGATCTCTATAATCCTGACATGACCATTTCTGGCTGCGCAGTGCAGAGGAGTCAGCTCATCCTGGAGAGAGAGGGTTGTTACTGATTAAGTTAACGATGCATCAAATCGGAAATATAGACAGTGAAGGGATCAAAGATGCGGTGAAACAACAGGATGGATGTCTACAGCACCTTGGTCTTGGCATCAATCTGAGCTCCTCTGTCGAGCAGGAGCCGGACCATGATCACGTTCCCCCGTCTGGATGCAATGTGCAGAGGAGTGATACCGTTCTACCGAGAGAAACAGACGCACTCAGACAGGCACGCACAAGGAGAACAGGCAGATTAACCTTCCAACAACATCAGTTAATCACTACCTTTGGGGTGAAGTTGACATTGGCTCCTCTGTTGAGCAGCAGCTGAGCGACGTTCAAGTTTTCATAGTGTGCAGCAATGTGGAGGGGTGTGAATCCAGTCTGCGGGGACACGTCAGGCTCAGTGCATGTCATTCATCAAACACAGACGTACATACATGTTGTACTGCACATGTGCACAGTAATATCCACACTAACCTTGCTGAGCACGTCAGGATTGGGGTCATTCTGCAGAAGCACTGCGGCTGTGCGTGTGTCGTCGTTGCGTGCTGCGATGTGCAGCGCGGGGAGGCGGACCTTTCCCTTGGTGCCGTAGTTGATGAGCAGGGCGACGACATTCTCGTGTCCCTGCTGAAGAGCCACGGCAAGAGGAGTGAATCCATCCTGCAGCACACAGGAGACAGTCAGAGCAGCGGGTGAGAGGAAATGAGAGAGGTGTGAGGAGAGAAGGCTCATGAGAACGAAACACAATGGAAACACAGCGAGTCTGGATGGGGGTCGAGGAATCTGGGAGATTGGGTCTTTGAAAACGTCGCTCAGTTCTTCAGTACCTCGGTTGGAATGCTCTGATTGGCTCCGTTCTCCAGAAGAAACTTCACAACCTCTAGATGGTTTTCTTGTGCAGCCATGTAGAGTGGAGTGAAACCTTTCTGTCTCAGAAAGACGCACAACGGACACACACACACAGCACAGAGGAGACACAGGCACAGCAACAGAAAGAGGGAGACAGTCACAGATGCACGCACAAGGATGTACACCGAGAGGAAACAGCAACACACAGAAATATAGGAACAAAGACACATGTTAACAGATGGAATCGCAAAAGTTACTACAGTGGTTTCACAGTAAAGTTGGCGCAGTGTGTCCCGCGGTGACGGCAGCGAGAGCGCCGGCGGGTCTCACCTGAGACTGAGCGTTGACGTTGGCCCCGTAGTTAACCAGCTCTGTGACCACCTGCTCCTGCCCCGCCAGGGCTGCAATGTGCAGGGCCGTGTTCCCTTTCTGTTCAAACACAGACACACGAGAACAGGAGAACGCAGCCATCGTGAGCACTCATGGGTGAATTTGAGACAGGAAATATTCAATTCAGCGTTTTTTGGACATTTCATATTTTACATGTTGTGCTCGGATATATTTTGGTGCTTTATTTACGTGTGGATACTTTAAACTGGTCAAATAAAAGGGTATAATTTCATATGTAAAGAAATAAGGCTGGGTACCATTTGAAACTTTTTAATAGCTGGGATTCTGGCTTTGGTTGCAACGCCAAAATTTTGATTTAAATGAGAGATTATGATGAGAGATGAGAGAGATTATCCAAGAATAAATAACAGTACATACATTACATACCAAGACTTTATGCTCAGCCTTAATATCTTGTCAAAATCACTTTTAATGAGGAAATGTTAAACAGTTCAACATTTTGAGAAAAACACTTTCTTTTCACGCCTTGTCTGTATGTTAAATATGAAGTGACAACACAGCCAGTAGTCAGTTTGCTTAGCTAACAGGAAACAAGGGAAACAGCTGACCTCGATCGGTCCAAAGATGACAACCAGCCTCTCTGATAAGACTTATTTTTAGGCTGAACTAGTGACAGGAAGTGAGATCTGTGACTTTAAGAACTTTTTTTTGCAGTGGGTTTCACCTTTGTGGTGGTCTCCAGCACGATCCCATTGTGGAGAAGCTCCAGCACCATTTTGACGTGGCCTTCTTTGGAGGCCAGATGCAGCCCGTTGAGCCCATTCTGAGTGAGAGAGCAGAGTACACCTCATACTGGAGGGTCCTAAACACGCTACCAACACAAAATACCTCCTAATCGAGAGGAAATAACCACACATATACACACAGACACATGTAGGCCATGCCGACTGAAACAATGTCTTTTCTTTTGAGTCACAAACCAAAGCAGGCAAATACTTACACAGGACAGCACGCATGCAGTACTCTCTGAATCAAAGGGGTCATTAGCAAGAACAACGTCTACAGGGATGAAAATCAGGGTGTGAATATTTTCATTTTGATTAATGACGGTGAGAGGAGGAGGAGGAGGAGGAGGAGGAAGGGGAGGAGGACGGGAGGGGGATGGCAGGCCGCTGGTCTCGTGGCTGGGAAGAATACGAGCCGTGTGGGATAGGTCTGACCTCACACAGCCTTCCTTCAGCCGCACAGGACATGTGAGGTTGGACCTTTCCCACACCACTGATATTATTCCTCTGAGTGGGGAGACCACAGCACACCATCACTCTACTGCAGACAGAGGAGAGAGGGAGGGGAGTTAACAGAGGAGGAGAAAGCTGGGGGGAAAAAACTGTACACAAACGAGAGGAGAGAGGGGTGGTGGAGAAACTGTTAGAAGAGGAGGGGGAAGAGGAGACGGGGAGGGCAGGAGTGAGGCGGTGTGCTGGTGAGGAATCCACTTAGACAGGGAAACACAACCGTCACAGTGAAGCCTCCGCCTGGCCAAACTCCCATCAGGCTGCACGAACAGCGTCACACAACCAGAACATCAACACCCTCACCAACACCTGGTTTAAGTGACAATCCACAACATAAAAAACAACAAAAAGACACATTTTTCTGTATCATTGTCCAAATTTAGAGTGTAAATGAATAGTGGACCTATTTTATGACACAGTAAAGATTCATTTTAATCTTATGTTAACAATAAATGTGAGTAAAGGTTGGTATAATAGATGTTTTTTTCCTTTGAATCCTGGAAACATTAAAGCCACTATGTGTAAAATTAGAAATTTTCTAACTATGCTGCCATCCGGTGGTCACATGGAAAAAATACAGTGTAGATTGAGCAACACCGACAGTAGACCGCAAAAAATTTCACAAGAAACGTTAAATTTTTCGATGAATAAATAATAGAACAAAAAGTTTAGTCTAATTTGAAAGATAATCAAACAGAAATTCCACACAAAGAGGCTTTAAGTGCAAATAAACGTGTCGTCTAATTCAAGAGAAATGAGAAGGTTGTAGATTCTCACTTTAACTCAAACAAAATTAACACCAAACAGTGGAAAGTATCAGCATCATTACTGAAATGAAATGATGTAATTCAGGAGAGTTCATGGTGGAAGTGACAATTTGTTTTGGCTCCATTTCCGCATGTAATTATATTTTTAATCCATATGGTGTCTCCCTTCATCATCAGGAGGAGTTTACCGGTAATGGCCACTGTACAGCGTCACTTTACGTGAATAAATCTGGTTGTTATGTGGCGTCTGTTGTGAAAATGAGCTTCATAGAAACCCTGACAGGAGCATTACCAGCAATAATTAGAAAATGTTGAGGACAGCATAAGTGAATGGAAGGAAAACCATGACTAAGTTAGATTAATGAGCCACAGGAATCTTTCTCACATACACACACTATTTTGGCCAAGTTTCAGTAGCCTGGGGGCAGCAGGCCGAGCCCACAAACGCTGCCTCTTCCTGGACGCTCTGGGAACGACCGTCAGAGTAAAGAAGGCAGGATGGAAGAGACGGGGCGAAGGAGAAGCCCCTGCCCCGCTTTATCGCCCCCCCTGGAGACTCTACCTGACATCTTCAGCCACTGATTAACAGTCTACCCGAGCATGCACACACAGCGCGGTGCATGACTGAGTGCACAGGCGGACAAATGGGACACATCATGCACACTGGACACTCAGAACATTGACATATAGCAAGAAATGGTATATTTGATCAGAAAATAGAACAAAACTAAAATTAAACTTGCTATTTAACTCCATAAATGGGTGGTCTACCCACCTCCTGAGTTTTTAATTCAATCACTTAGAAAGCAAATAGGAAGATGGGAGATTCAAAACCTGGCATGATTTGACTGCAGGCCATCAGTGGCTCATAAATACTCAAAATATTCCTGCTTCCAATCTTGCCAGGCGCCATAACGCAGTACAATTGGAGATCAGTTCTGCAGATCAGCAAAAACTGCCAGGCGCGAATCAAAAGCCAACGATGGTATAAATAAAAATCACTAGGCTAATAGTTGGACGAGCTCGCCGGCCAGCAGCTACACAACCAATTAAATCCGGGGAATGTGCAGCTCTCTCACCTGATTGGCTGTGTTGATGTCGATGCCGTTTTTGATATGTTCCAGGGCCTTGTCCAGGTTGCCAGAACGGGCCGCTCGGAGAAAACTGTTGCCGGCATCTGCCTGCAAGCGGAGCAGAGAGAGGGAAAGAGGAAGGGACGGGTGTGGGTGGGTGGTGTGGGGTGGGGTTGGGGGTAAAGAGGTATAAGAAGAAAGTGAAAGACGCATAAAGTAGAGGAGTGGAGAGGGAGAATGGAGAGGGAGACAGGGTTTGGTTAATATCTCTTCAGTGGCATTTGAAGGGCCGAAACTGTTCAGCAGCAATCCATCAGTTTTCCTCTCATGTCACTCCGCCCTTGAGATATTGGACGGTGCAGTTTTGGAAATCAGCACCTTGACACGTGTGTGTTGGAGGGTGTGTGTTGGGTGCGCAGGTGAAGATGTGGTGTACAAACTCCCAAAGAAAACCTCTAAAAATGTTATCCACAAGTCTATCTGTACGATCTGTACGTTGCTCTGTACTCAGGTGTTACAGCAACACTGATAATACTGCCAGCAGAGTGTGTGTTGTGCCCAGCAGACTGTTGGCTCTTTGTCTGCGTTTAGGCATGTGTGTGAGTGAATAAAAGAGAGAGAAAGAGAAACAAGGTGAATGAGACAGAGAGAGAGAGTTTGGTGAGTTCTGGCTCACGGGCCGGCACATGGCGTGTCCAGTGTTTCTGTCTGTGTTGTGTTTGCGTCTGAGGGCTTCATGCCTCTCCCAGGCAGGCGGGGGTGCTGCCGAAACAGGATCACTCATGCGGCACAGGGGGAGAGCGAGGGAGAGGAGAGGAGGAGGAGAGGAGGAGAAGAGAGGAGAGACCCAGGGAGAACCACGGGGAGAAACTCGACTGCGGCAAACCCCGCGCTCCTTTATGTCATTTACATAATCTCCCCTCTCCCTGCGGCCCTCCCTGCATCCGAGCTGCGATCTCAACATGCTGGTCAGGAAAACAATCAGCCACCCAATCGCTCGGTGTGCAGGGAATAAATTCATTTATAGACCTCGTACGGTAGCTTTTTCTGATCCGGAAGGAAAAACACCAAATGCCGCCAACACACACACACACACACACCAAAGAAGCTGCTTTTCTCAAGTTCATCACACACACACATAAGCTGTGTTGTCTATTGTTGTGACAGGGGCTGATGGTCCTCTTTTGACAGAGAGGCCTGTGTAAAAAAAGAGAAAGGATCCACATGCCTCAAGTAGAGGCATAGCAACAAATGACACAACACACCCTCAGCATGACACCGGTGGCACAGCGCTGTGCAAAGAGCGGGGTCACTTTAAAGAAAAAAAAAAAAAAAGCAAGGCAAACAGAAAGGACCAGCTGATTTAAGTGGCAGAAATGGTCTGCGATCCTCGTATCTGGTGTAGAGATGAAACTTACACGGTGGCAAAGTTTCTGCTTATCAGATGAACTTCACGCAGCGAGCGGCATCCTGTGTGTAAAGTAATAAATCCCGGGCTTTTGTGCGAGTACGCCGACTCATGCGGAGCGCCACTTGCCTCTGAGTCATTGTCATTCTCCCCAAGAGAGTCTTTTTTTTTTGTTTTTAGCTTTTAGACAATTGAGAGGCCTACTATGCAGTACAGCAGCCTGAGTCACACTCGCACACACGCTGACAGGCAAAAAAAAAAACAAAAACAAAAAGAAAACCTCTGATTAGACATTCCCACACACAGAAAATAACAAAAGAGATAGACTCAGGGTACTGTAAAGCAAAAATAAGGTACAAAACCCAACAATATTCAACTTAACCCTTCAGACCAAAGCTGTAAAACATAAATGAGCATTTCAGCACACATGAAGTTAACTCCCTCTTGTGTGGTCTGTTCAGTTTTTTTTCACTCACAGTTGCCAGCCTGTCTTGGTGAGCCATGTTCTCCCTCTCTCTCAGACTCTCTCGATCACTTTCACTTTGAAGAAGATCAAAACCCACAAAACCTCCTCCCTCTGGACTGCTGCAGAGCAACAGGCTGACCCCCTGTACACCTCCCACACACACACACACACACACACACACACACACACACACACACACACACACACACACCTGTCACTGGAGTTACGATCACCATACTGCGCCACATTGACCTCAGGACAACAGGTTTCCACGACTGGACCTTTGAGAATGTGTGAAGCTGAACACACGTGTGAAGCGTCTGTATGTGTGTGTTTGAGAATCCATTTAATGTCAAAACATAGGATATAATTTGGAAAAGAGTTAAGCAAGATCAATATATACTGCAGTTTTTATGCCAAACTATGCAAAGAAAGTCATGACAGAGAACAACCAGTCTTACTAATACACTTATATTATTGTCTCTATAGATCTATAGGGGCAAAATAGATTAAAATGGCTGATATTTCTGTAAATCTTCTTGTACAGGTATCTATTTTCTGCTAAATTAAATGTTTGCGGAGTCTCACGGTGATGCAAGAAGAATCCTGCCATCAAAGTGCGAGCAAATACAGCTGATGCACAGACACACACATCCTAACATACACGGTCCCACAGCAAATGGTGGCTTGGTAACACCATGGTGACCCTGACTGAGGCCCCTCAGTTGGCTGCCCCCCCCTCCCCCCGACTGGACTCAGTTCACTGCCCCCCAAGAAACAAGCCTGCTGAAGTTTACAAGACTTCAGAGACTCTCACTAGAATCAAAGACTCGGGCTTTCTGCAAACTTACTTTCCTACTTGTAGTGATCAGTCTTGCGTGTGTGTGTGTGTGTGTGTGTGTGTGTGAGTGTGTATCTGCTTGCGTCAAGAAGCGAGTGTGTGGCGTGGGGAGATAAGGATGCAGGGGAACCACACCCATCCACTAACTCAGATGTAAACAGGTGCAGTGCACACGCCTCTGTCTGAAAAAAGCTGTGTGGTAATTCCTCTGCGTGTTCTAGATGAATGTGCGTCTGATCGTTCCCATCGAGAGCGGACGAGCTTCGGGCTCCGGAGCTGAGCAGAAAACCAGCGAGCACATTAATCATACTGTTTGGAGCAACAGAAAGAGACAATAACCTGCTCGGCAGCTCCGCCGTTAACATGAGCAATATCAACACACGGTGTCGTGCAGCGTGCGAGCGACTGTCCTCAGGCTGAGGCTCCTCATTATGAAGCTCAAAATTACTAAGTAGAATTATTCCCCCATCTCATCACATAAATCCTCTGCCCTCAACTCTCTTCTCCTCGTCTTTATCTCGGCTTTGCTTTCCTGCCGTCTTTCCCCTCTCTATCCTTTGCTTCTTGCCTTTCTCTCCCCCCCTCGCTTGCCTCCTCTGCTGGCGCTGCAGCAGACAGAATGACATCACCACTCTCGCTGGTGGACTGCAGTGTTCGAAAACTCGATGTATACATATACGTGAGTGTGAGTGTGTATATGTGTGTGTGTACATGTATGCACGAGGAGGCATGAGGAGGATCAGCACCCGACCGCGAAGATCCTCTGCGACGGACAACTGCACCTGAAGAATCATCATTTTCACAGGAGATCGATTGTGTGTGTGCGTGTGTGTGTGACGATTCTGAATGGGATCAGATTAAGTGTGTGTCTGAATGAGAAGGCAGTGATATAGGGGAGCAGACAGCAGACTGCCTGAAAACAGCATTTATGACCTAATGGTAAAAATCAGGATTTGTGTGCACAGTTTGCCTGAAAATGGCGGTTATAACTTCTGCCTCTCCATCTAAATTCGATCTCTGCGTTGCCTTTTATCTCTGAGCAGTGACTGTATGCACACTGTTGCAGGATTACTTACAGATCCTGTAATGCTGTGTTGCAATTGCAGAAGCCAATGGGGCTTAATCAGATGATCCCACAAGCCACTGCAGCAGCAGAACATTCATTTAACTGTTTCTATCAACATGTCAGCTGCAATACTCTGATTTTAGTAAAAGAGGGCTGCGTATGGCAACTCTAAACTCAATCAATTGTTCCTTTACACCTGTCTAAACATATTTAATTGTAACTATTATAATTTTCCTGTTCATCCAGCAGAAATGCCCCATTAATGTGAGATAGAAGCAACCCA
>JAVQJZ010075100.1:0-19037 GCA_036025355.1 Leiopotherapon unicolor
CCACATAAAAATCTGTTTTTATCATATCACAGTAGTTTAAAGGGAATTTATCGTTGCACATTAAATAAAGGAAGCATTAAGTAAAAACAGCGTACAGCAGGTGGAAAACAGCTTCAGTAAATCTCTTTGTCAGGTGAAGTAGCACAACTAGCTGCTTTCTGTCACAAAAATAAAGACACAGCTGTTGAAGAGAGTCTCCTGTTCAGAGCAGACACAAAGCAAAACAGAAGTTAATTGGATGTAACTTTCAGAGTTAATGAAAGAAGTAATTACTGGCGATAAATGTGACTAAACAAAAATAAAAAGGTAGCGCTACAAATCACAAACCAAAGCTGTGTGTATTTACAGCTGAGGCGAGTGTAAACTTTACTTTGAGAAACAAGATTTTCTCCAAAACGCTCATTTTTAGTGAACAAAAGAAGCCACAACACAAGCAGCTGCACAAACACTTTGCTCGGATACAGTAACATCAGAAATTGGCACAAATGTCTTTATATCAGGAACTATTTATTTTTGATGAGTGATTTTGTATGTTTGGTCCGAACTGTGCCTCAACACCACATGTCAGACAGACGTCAGGCCTGCGTCTGCGAGAGGCGAACACGGAGAGGAGATGCAGACGTTCAGTGGAAGCTTGTAAACGAGTTGATGCACAATGATCTTTTCAGGAGAACCGAGGTGAGCGCAGGTACGCACAAGTACCCTCGAACGGACACACACACATTCCCGAACCCCGGAGGTATGAATACTGTGTGGGCATCTACCGTGCAGCGAGAACAGAAGGCTGTGTGTGTGTGTGTGTGTGTGTGTGTGGTGCTCTATGAAGTGTGTGGGAGGCTGTTCAATCCTGAGGGCCGAAGGCACTTTCTCCCTCCCTCCCTCCCTCTCCCTCTCCCTCTCTCTCTCTCACTTCATTTCATCCGGCTTCATTGGAACGACAGTCGGGAATAATGTTGCCAAAACGACACGATAATAGATCAACATTTGCACAAATCCCCTTCCCTCCTTGTATCATTATCAGAGCGTGTGTTTGAGTGTTTCAGATCAGGGTTGCGATGCATTCACCGCTCCCTGGCTGACACACACACACACACACACACACATCAATAATCCCTCTCCTACAGTGTCGGATTCAGATATGCAGTAGATAAGCCTCTCATTTACTTTCATTGAAAGACCCAGACTGGGACAGAGCTGGTTTCTGGTGTAACTGTGTGTGTTTGTCTATGTGTATTTCTCTGTGTATCTCCCTGTGTGTGTGTGTGTGGTGGCTAGTTATTCTTAAATTGGCCCGGCAGGGTGCCGCATACCAACTGGAATGGTTTGAATTCCTGCGACACAAAAAAACAGGGAAAGTATCTTTGTCCGTCTGTGGGCGTTCGAGTTCGTCCTGCCCTGTCTGTCACCCTTTTGCATATGCAGCATAATCATAAAGACCAGGAGCACAACACAAATAAACAATGCACACGCTGCGTGGGATGGTTGGTAGTCGATACTGTAGGATGCAGGATACAAGACAGGAAACAAGAGGATAGAAAATAAAGAAGGGACGAGGAAGCAGAACGGATACTGTACAGGAGAAGAAACAAGGACACAAATAAGGAGACAAGTATGCAGTAAAGTGAAGGGAGGCATTGGGGAATAGAGCCGAGGACACAGATGAAGCAGAGATGGAAACAATAATGCTCTGAGGGAATAAGCATGCCGGGATACAGTGGAGGGAAAAAAAAGGATGTATATGGGGAATAAAGTTACAGGAACAAGAGAGGCAAAGGAGGAAGCAGAGGGAATGGAAATGAGGATAAAGGTGATGAACAAGTGCAACAAAAGCATAAGTGATGATGAGGTGAAAAGAAAAAGATGCAGACAAAAGAGGAAGGACGTAAATGAGGGAACAAGGATGCAACAGAGTGAGGACACATGTAAGGAGGGTTAAAAGATGCTGGAGAGGGTGAGAAAGATGTAGACAAATGAAGAGATCTTAAACCATTCGCAGGTGAGGAAACAAACATCAGGAAGGATAAAAAGAAGGGAACAAGGACACAAATGAGGGAACAAGGACACAACAAAGCGTGCAGATATACAGCGAGGACTCAGGTGAGGTAAAGGTACGTTGAAATGGGATGTAGCCGGTGAGGATGCGAGTCCTGCCAGCTGATATCTGGTTACTATACGGGAACACACACACACACACACACACGCGCAGGTGCACATATAACAAATACCAACGTATTCACAGATTAGACACACACTCACACACACACAAAGGCCGGGTTCGTATTTCTGAGTGGTAGGCGAAGTGTTCTGGTACTTTGGGTGGTCAGACGCTGCGTAAATTATTTAAACATGTTACTAATGGTTTCCATTCAGTGATTAACCACTTTGTACAGCCAGAGAGAGGGGGGGGGGGAGAGGGAGAGGGCGATCGAGGGCAGCTGGCATTGTGTTTGTCTTTTGGCTCCGCTCTGTTTGGCCCCAACTGGACTGAAACCACACACACCTCCATTAAAACACCACCTTTGTTTTACCTGGAGGGAGACAGAAGTTACGGGAACAATAAGCTGGACTGAAGAGGGGTGTGTGTGTGTGTGTCTTTGAATGTGCACTGGGAATTGGTCCATCCGCTGGCACGATGACCGGGCGCTTCAACTGTCCTCCAACTGCGGATGTAAGTTAATGCTAATTCATTAGCCTGATGATAATTAGGCCGTTCAGCTCTCACTCGTTCTTCAGCCTGACTTCACGCCGCTCTGCTGAAGTGTTGTTCACGTTGGATTATTCCTGCCACATGATTGAACTCACTGTCACTCACCTGCAAACATTCACACCTTAAATGAGATCTTTTCCTAACTCAGCTCCTTCTCCCTTACTGAACTTTGGTCACAGTTTATTTGCTTGAACCTCAATCTAAACCGAACTTTAATCATACCAATCGCAAAAACTGCAGCGAGCGACGATGTTAAAATTGCTCACAGCGGATGAAAAAAATGGAAATATTTTTCTGTTTCAATTTGTCTGGTCTAAACAAAATAATAAAATGTCTCAACATTCATTCAGAGGCGTGTTCATTGAGTTAAAAACACTTCAACTGCAACAGCAACAACGAATGTATATCAAAACACTTTTAACTTCATTTGGATTGAACCAGAACTAACAATGAGCTCTAAAGTGAAACAGCACTGCGGTTTGACAGGATTATAATAATCTGTGCAAAACGTGAAGAAACGTCTGAGAGAAAACATCCCTTTTAGTTTCTGAGTGAAAACAAAAACAGTATGTGTGCGAACCGCAAGCGGGCCGACTGCAGGTCGCTGCGAAGTTAAATTTAAAACATTTTAAGACCTTCCCGGTGCCAGTCCAAATAAAATTTAGAGCCAATTTCACCCCCCACCAGTAGTTTTATAAATAAAAATACACTTGCTCAGCAGTTATATTACAATACCTGCTTTCTTACATCAGGCCAGGTAAAAGTTTTATACAACTTTTGTGCTGATAATTAAAAAGTCATGTGTGAAGTATGCCGTTTGCAAAAGGATCGCTCTGAATTGGAAACATGGCCGCCCGTCAGCCCCCTTGAGCAAGGCACTTGAGCTCAAGCTGCTCCGGTGAAGACCGTCAGCGGGGGGCTGCGGTTTAACCAGGAAGCTCCCAGCAGGACGTGAGCGCGACTTTATGAGCGTGAAGAAGATTTTAGCAGGAGGGGAACACATGTGGATTTAACAACTGATCCAGCTTCCCACTGCTTCGAAATTCAGGATCGACTCCGACTCGCTGCTCGTCAGCGTTCAGGAGGAATCAAACCACACGAGTCTCTGTTTACATCCCACAATTTATAGGACTTCACCACCTGTTTGTCTTCTCTACTTTTATTTCTGTTGCTCACTTCCTACATTTCCCAGAGAGCACACTCCAAAGAAAGAGAAAAAAAAGAGCCTGAGCTCTTTGCCGTCACCTCTGGGTTACATGTGTAGGTGGACGGAAAGCTTTTTCCAGCTGAAATAAAGTGAGACTTTCTCGTAACCCGTCCTGTCTTTTACTGGAGCTGCATTGGATTTTGCTCTATTTTCTGCACTTGTGGGTGCAAAAAAAAAACAGCCTCTCTTCTTCTTTTACAATGGATTTTTCCCTGCGAGAGTGTTGAACCGCGTCGAATGAAGGCAGCGACGGAAAGACGCTCGTTGAAGGAGATTTATTCTCTCTGAAGGACCAACGTTGGTCCTTCACCAACAAAATTTGGCCAGTTATCTATAACAGGGGTATTCCAAACATTATACAGTAAAAAAATGTTAAAATGTTAGGAATAACATTAACAATCAGCAATGAAATGATCAAAATGTTGTAACTTAGAAACAGTTTCAGTCTGGTGACATCTTTGTGCCAATTTATGCCTTCAAAAAATGAAAAGATGAGTTAATACTCTAAATATTCAGTGCTGAACACTGAATCTCTCTCTGCCCCCCCCAAGGACTTGCAGCATTGTTTCCCTCCCTCTTTTGATTCCTCTCTATCAGATAAAGAGGCATTTGGGTGCTAAATGTTTTTCTGAGATAATGAAATAAAAATGTTAAAAAAAAACATTACTGAAACAGCATTCAACATTACTGAGAGTCCTTGAGAGGCAGATATCTTTTTTTTTTTGGGGTGAAGCACTTTGGCCAGAAAGATGTGTGTTTTGCACAGTGGTTATCTTTTGCAAGATGCAACTAAAAGCAAAACTCCGATCATGGCAGCATTTAGAACAGCAAAATCTTCCATTTAAATGAGAGATCGGCACGATTAGCGTCTGATTGTGACTACATATTTGTGCTGGAGGTGTTAAACTGTGGGGAAGCTGACACACAGATGTGCCACGTACACAAATGTGCAACACTTCATTTCTGCGGCGTATAAGATGCTCCATGTGGTCTGAAGTCAGCCCCGACACAAAGCTACTTTAGCATACATCAGCTCGCCCATCAGCAGCTTCCAGAAACACGTGTTGAAGCACAGAGGAAATTTTCACCAAACATAAACAAATAAATCGGCCAATAAAACACATCATGAGAAGGCGTCTCTTTTCACGGTGCAGCGGCCGAGGTCTGAGTTCCACTTGAAACGTCCAAGTAGGGACTTGTGATTGGCCGCGGAGGCAGAACTAGAAATAGATCCATTCCTGAAACAAAAATACCATCACCTAAAAATTCATTATTTCACATCTCTGGAGTCTGCGCTCGCTGTTAAAAAAGCATCATTCCTTTGTCATCCAAGGGAGATTAAATCGCCTGCTGTTCATGCCGGAGCGCCCATGTTTTGTTTTAATTTAGTGCTGTCAATCATTTGTTAAACTGAGGCCTCGCTGCAGATCTGGAGGTGGAGAAAAAATAAAAAATAACGCGACTTAAGAACAAGGAGGCATGAATGACAGAGAGAAGAGAAGAGAAGAGGCTCTCCAGAAATGACTGAAATTAAATTTAAGACAGCATGAGGGAGATGAATCAAATGAACTTAATCTGAACTCTGCACACACAAACACACGTAACACACACACACACTTGAGCAGACAGCTAGTAGACAGTGATTTACAGCAGGTAGGAACTCAATTATGCTACTGGATATTTCTGTCAGAAAAAAATATATATGTGTGTGTGTGTGTGTGCCCTGAATAGAGTACGTGTGTGGGAGGCGGCAGCGCAGTCCGCTTTGCTGAGACAGGATGAGGGTGTGTGTGTGTGTGTGTGTGTGGGAGGAGGAAGTTCTTGGTGTGCCAAGGTTACAGTGCTGCTGCTGCTGAATTGCTGTTACAAAAGCCTCAGTTACACAACGGAAATACTCCAAACTTAACGCTGCTGTGTGACGAGAAAGGAATCAAACTTTGTGATATACTTCACTTCACAGTCATACTTTTTGTTTTATTTTCAATATCACCAACTAACACAAGTTTCCAGAGTGGAAACAGATCTCCAAATGATGTTTACATCCTGAAAACAGATTTTAAAAATAACATTATAATGTGCCAAACCATAAATGATGGTGCACAAATGACATGAAGCTGATAAAATGAAGTGAACATTAGAAGTGAATGGTTGTACCCTGCAGCTGACAAACAGTGGTGCCGTGTTTTACATTCCCACAGATTCATGTTTCACTTGTTGGCTTCTCTTCACGCACAGATGCAAATACTGTCCCCTGCGGGCTTCCATAGGTAATCTGTGGGCTGTAATTTCTTTTTTTAAAGGAATCTGGAGAAACTGAGAGGAAGAAAATGCTGACTGACTCAAACCGCCTGAACTAAACCAGAGAAACGTCCACAATGGAGGGAGGAGGCGCAGTTTAATTGGTCAATAAAAAAACAATGTACAGAGAAAAACAAGCGAAAATCAGGAGGAAATATGGTTTTTCAGAAATGTTTGTAACTCTCAGATGAACTCGTAGAAAAGCCTGCAGGGTTTTAAGACGGAGAGTAAACAGAGGGTGAGGGTCTTTGTTTGTTTCTTTCATTGTTGTTTTCTTTTCTTTTTTTTTTACTTTCCAGACTGCCCGGCGCGAGTAAATACAGAAATTTACCATAAAAGACAAAAATCTTCAAGTCACAGACCAAAACCACCCAAGAATGATTGGATATAATCCCAAATATGTGTGTGTTTGTGTGTGTCTGTGTGTGTGTGTGTGTGATATGTTAGTCAGTGACTGCTGTATTTGCACATGTGTAATTATGTGTGTGTGTCCAGTCCTAAAGTCTTCAGAGGTGAGGTCACTCTCTGGTCTGTTTCAGTGCCGTCCAATGTACACAACTGACGTATATGTGAGTGTGTGTGTGAGTGTGTGTGTGTGTGTGTGTGTGTGGTTTCAGCTTCAAATCTCACAAAGACTTCTTCTACCGTAATAGTCCCGGAAAAGTACCTCCAGCGTCACGTCTAATAACTTGAGTCGCGGTTTCTTTGAATTCTCATGTTCACTTTATTGTGAAGGATGTTTGTTTTGTTCAATCATCTGATAAAAATGTGCAAACGCTTTCTGCTACTGTACAACAAAAAGGCTGTTCATGCCTGTGACATCTCAGACGGAGGCCTCCTTCTCTAATTTGACTCGCACGTTGAATGAGGAGTCGGCACTTCTGTTTCACATTAAAACGCTCATCGGGGAAACTCTGAGCCTCCCCTGGAAAACTTTTATTGTGAAACCTCTAAAAGGAAGCGTTGGTTTCCGTTAATAGGAGCTTGAAAGCAGAGCGAAGCCGGGCGTTGGTCGAATCAGTGCAATATTTCTGTTGTAAAAGCGTAAGATGACTGATGTGAAATTGAAAAAATCATGTTGAATTTAACAAACCAGCCATCAGGAGTGCAGGTGATTTTAATTTGAGCCTAATTAACAAAAATACTTTTAATTAGTACTTTCTGAAAACACCCAGTCACCTTAGAAGCTTTCAGTCTTATTAAAGGGTCTTCCTCTGCAGATTTGACTCCAGCAGAACTACTAAACTGACCGAATGACAACTTTCATTTTCAGTTTTCAAGCAAACAAACAAGAAGAGCTCAAAAAACTAAAAAGAGCTAAAAAGTTGCTGATGACGACTCTATACTGTAAGTGTTGTTTCTTTTTCTTCATTTGTTCCTGTCAATATTTTGCTCAAAAAGGTGGATTTACTGTACAGCAGAGGCACACACACACACACACACACACACACACACACACACACACACTGTGGTTAACATAGGAAACATGATGTGACACAGCACCATTTCAGGCTGTTAAAGAATTCCATGTTCCTTGTTCTGTCTCCTGGCACACACACACACACACACACACAAACACACACACACACTGTACCTACAGAGTTTTCTTTTTTTCCGAAACAGCGGTTCTTCCACAGCTGTGGCTGTTTGACCAACATGTTTCCATTTAACAGGAAAAGCAAGAAGAGACGAAGAAAGAGACGGAGAGAGAGAGAGAGAGGAGGGGGGCTGAAGAGGTGAGGAGGGAAAAACAGGCGTCCTGTTGGTGTAAATTGCCAGTGGAAAAGAGAAGGCAGTCATATTTTCCACAGGGCTGTTGGGCCAGCCTTGAAACTATTACTGAGTTATCCCTGTGTGTGTGTGTGTGTGTGTGTGTGTGTGTGTGTGTGTGTGTGTGTGAGCGTGCACGTAGCTTCATTACATTTTCCACAACAGTTTGCAAAATACACCAGGAAGCAAGATGGACAGAGGAAGGGGTAGACGAAGAGTTTTGTGGATGGACGCTGTTTTTTTTTTGTTTTTTTACGATGCTCTCCGCTGTGGAAGGTTTTATAGTTTGTTGGAGGTTCTTCTGGTGTCCAAGAACAACCAATTAGCAGCTTTAAGTTCCTCAAAGAACTCAGTTAGAGGGGTTGTCTTCTCTGCTGGTTGTTGGAAATCTGCAGCTCAAACTGGGAAAAAAAGTGGCTTTTCTTTCTGGCTAAGCTCCAGTTTCTGTGGCTCAGTACAGCCGCTCATTGAGGGTTTTTCTAATTTGTCCTTCTGTAAGGTAAAACACCTTCCTGGAGTTTATTCACATTCTGAGCCGCTGCACTGATTTTAAAGGAGGCGATCTGCCAAAATCTCACGAACAGTCCCACTTCTGCTCGTGTTGTTTTAGAGAGGGACGCAGCCAGCTACCAGACAGGGAGGGTTTAATGAAGAGATGCTATTAAGCTGCATTATGGGAAATGTGATCTTGATCTTGGCCTCTGCTGCTGCTGCTCGAAGCCCTCGACGTCCCCTCGACTTTATGGAAATGCAACACCGAACTCCTGGAGTGCCCTTTCAACAAAGTTAAACCACGATTCATTTGCAAGCTCCAAAAAGAGAAAAAGTTTTTCAGGCGCTGCAGCGGAGCAGCATTACGGCCGGACTGCCTCCTTTCTTATCGATATCTTTGCCTCTTTCTGAACCTTTGGGATTGTCTCCAAACTTTCCCAGTAAGCTGATTTTAAAGAAGTGAATAAAGAGTGGCTTTATGTTCCTGTGCAGAGCTCTAGTAGAGGAGGAGGAAATCAAGGAGAGGCCTTCGCTTTATCGGACCGCTTGTTTTCACGGCAAACATCTCTGGACTGACCCGCGGCCTCGCCACAACAATCTCTCCTCGTTCCTGGATGATGTTTTTATATTTAGCCGTCCTGCCTCCAGCTGTGGCCGCATAGCCGTCTGTGACGCAAACTGTGAAACCTCCGCAGCCCGGCCGCCCGTTATAGGAGCCCTTCGTTCGAATGCAGCCGTCGTGGAAGTCGTGCGTTTTATGCAACAAACCTTTGGAGAGTCTTTTGAATGAATGATGCATCGACGCTGTGGGAGCTTCCTGCCCACAGCAGGGCGCTTTAAAAAGTTTGAGTCAAATTCAGGGCACAACACTATTCCTGTATTGTGTATAACAGTGTGTGTGTTTGTGTGTGTGTGTGTGCGGGCATGATGCTCACACTTATGTAAGCTGTTTTCTGTCATCCCCGCTCTCCTCCCTTCAATCTCTCCTCTCCTTGCTTCCTCGCCTCTCCTTCCTTCCTTGTTTACGCTTCTTCCTTCCCTTTTTTCTTCTCTCCTTTTCATTCATGTTTTTCCCAGCCTGCACCTTAATTTCTGCACCTTTCTCGTTTCATTTCCTCTCCTCTCCTCCCCATCGTTAAAAAAAAAGAAAGCCTGCAGGCAGGTTTAGCTGCGCCATAACGCTGACTTCGTTTTCCTCTCAGGAACCGAGTCGACCCGGAGGCCATTTTTCACAGCGTTGCATCAGAAATCTGCAATCTGAGCCTCGCAACAACACCAATAATAGAACTCACACTATGTGGGGCGGATAATTACCAAAACTTTCACTTACAGACTTCACAAACCAAACAGGATACAATTATTGCTTTTTCTTACCCGTATTTATGGAGGGACGGCTGACAGAGAAAAGCCAGTATAACCTCTTTTTTTTGCTGCTGGGCACTTGAAGCTGCCCATTATGGAGGGTAATAAAGCCCATATAAACCTAAAGAATAAGAATTTCATGAAAGCCAATTATATATAAAAAAGCAGCATGAGCTCGTATCTGAACTTTAAAAAGACAGTGAAGCTTGATGTGAACATTAACTTTTCACTCGTAGTCTTTTTGGGTGTTGTATTAAATATTCATTCGTGACAAACGATTGAGAAAAGATTCACTTAGTCAACATTAATTAGTCACTGTTTTAGTCATGTACTGAACATGTGCTGCATTCAGATTTATGACTTCTGCAACGATGAGAAACTACACGATGTTCAGGATTCTGCAGATTTGAGGTGTAAATTTAAAACATGTTTTCTGACACACATGATAGTGTTAGTCAGGAGTTGAAGCATGTGATCATTTAGCATTACATCATGTTTTTCGGTATGAGGTGACTGAGAACAACGAGGATATGAAAACGCTCATGATGTGTTTTTGAGAAACTTCCTGTTTGTGAGAAGGAATCTTTTCAAACTGTCACTGAAGTTAAGATGCTCTCATAAATCCTTTGAACAAAGACAAAGCTCGAACCATCAGGACCTTCTCTCTCTTTGACTGATCTCTCTACTGTCCTTCATGAAAAACTCTGAACTCTGACACGTCGCTTGTTTGTTCACCAACATGATTCGAAACCTCCATCAGCTTCATTTCTTCACATCCAACAAAAGCCGGAGGAGAAACGGGCGAATGAATCGAACTTTGTGTGTTTGGCATGGTCTGAATCACGAGGCCTTTTCTGATGCGAGCTTCCAGCTTTCTTGGTAACGTGTCACACTGGCATCACGACATCAAATAAATCTTGAAGCGATTACGCCGCGCTGGTGTCGACATGAGAAACTCTCCCCGCTCCTGATACTTTCTTTCCACCTCCGGAGGTGAGAGAACGATCCCTTCTTAGGGTCTAAATGTGACTCTTGTCTGGCGAGGTTTCGATGTACGTGACGATTTCTCGGCTGGGTAAGAAAACAAACTAAAAAAAGGAATTAATTAAATTAAAACGTGGTGAAGAAAACTGGCTATTGAACTTGCTAAGTAGCGGGTGGATATGAAAAGATGAAAGCGAAAAGAAAACGATTTGAGGTTTTTTGAGAGAACAGCAGCCGTCGCTGTCACTCTCACAGCTCGGGAGGCGGCTGCCAGCTTTCCTATTATGCCAGTCAACTTAATGTTTACAGAGGAAAACAACTCCAGAAGGACCGAACGACGGCGGGTTAGCTGCAAAAATTGGCCGCCGCGTTAGAAAATCGTTCCAGGACTCAGAGCGTAAACCGACATTTGCAAATTTCTAAACCCGATTCATTTGGTCTCCTCTCCGTCCGTCCCGGCTCTTTATTTATAAGCAGCAAAAGGTGTGTGTGTGTGTGTGAGTGTGTGCTGCAGTTTATTCTTGACACAATGGGGGCGGGCGGCTGAATGACTACTGTCCCCAACACCCGTTACTCACACACACACACACACACACACACACACACACACACACACAAGTACTGACTGTCCACCCCCGCTCAGAGCTAATCTCTGTCCCCTCACATCCGCGGAGCAGCAGGTAGGTAGGAGGTGTGTGGTCTGAGTGTGTGTGTGTGTGTGTGTGTGTGTGTGTGTGTGTGTTCAGCAGGATGACTAACATCTTATAGAATTAAAAAGCTTGAACTCTCAGCAGCGCAGATGGCTCAGTGAGAAAAACTAGACGACAAATAAGAAGCACTTTTTTTTTTTTTTGCCTGAAATCCTTCTCAAATGTTGCCACAGTTTCAAAATCCAAAAATACACGAGAAGAAACATCAGATTGCTGCCTGCTTGTGCAGCGTGCAGTGTGTGTGTGTGTGTGAGTGTGTGTTACTGTAACTTGTACTGTACACCTGCATATGAAAGTTCCTGCTCCATTTCCTGCTGCTGCACTTTCTGCTGCTGATTTGCATCTCTCTCTCTCTCTCTCTCTCTCTCTCTCTCTCTTTCAGTTTTACTACTTTCAATAAGCTTTATTGATATGGCGTGTAAAGCATCCAGAGGAAGAAAAGTATGTGGACACTTGCACACATACATGTATGAATCTTCCATCTAAGTCTTTAATCTGCTGCTGAAACACCCTCCAGTTTTCTAGGAAAGCTTTCTGCAAGATGTTGAAACCTGGCTGCGGGGATTTACCGCCGTTCAGACACAAGAGCATTAGTGATGTCCGACGCTGATGCTGGGCGCTAAAGAAGGTCGAGGTCAGGGCACCGTGCTGGGAAACTGGCTTTGTGCAGGGGTGGCGAAGTCGTGTTGAAAGAGGAGAGGTCAGCTATAAGCGCACCGTCTAAAACATTAAGGGGCTCAAAAAGAGTAACTCTGACACAAAATATGCAGACAGCCGTCCACATACTTTTGGCCACATGTCGTTTGGTTTTGTAACTGGACGGCAGAGACCTCAGTTTCACCTGTGTCCATTAGAGGAACATTTCTGAAAGACTTATCCAATCTACACTTAAGTCTCCAATCAATGCACGCCCCACTGTGTGTGTGTGTGTGTGTGTGTGTTTGTGTACAGTTACAGCACATTGGGATTGTGTGTGTTTCTGACAAGCCCCTGCACGCCGTCGGTACATGACACCCGAGCACAAACGTGTTGGCAGTGTGTGTCTGTGTGTGTGTGTCTGTGTGTGTGTGAGTGTGTCTGCGTGGTGGGGGGGTGTCCAATACCTCGTCTCCGTGGAAACCGGATGAATGTTTACTGTCAATACGGTGACGTCCCGGCAGTGTTTCGCTCAGATTGCACTGATTTTTTTTTCTTTTTTTTAAAAACTGGGGAAGACCGAATGAGAAGAGTAGAAGAGAGGGAGAGCTGGTAGGAACAATAAGGCTTACAGTGGATGAAACAAAGAGGGGAGGGAGGGAGGGAGAGAGAGGATCATGTGCAGAGGTCAGGTGCATTTCAGCTTCCAGGAAACAGAAAACAAAACAATTCATTCAGACGGCATCGATACGTGTTTTACTTCACAAGAGCTCAAACCGATTAAAGATTCATCCTTCCTGCCGCTGCAGACGGTCGGCAGTCACGGACGCTGGTCTCCATTAAGTCCTGCACTCAGCCTGGTGAAGTACGAAGAGGCTGTCGTCTGGATATTAAACATTACCAAACCCAGTTACACTTAGAAAACCTGAAAAACAACCGCCAAGCTGTTTGTCCAAGCTCGTGTTTGTCTGATAAGCAGTGGTGACTAATGGCTACTCTCTCTCTCGTTATCACATCTCCACAAATAAGGCCTTTAAAGACATTAAAACTGGGGCAGGAGGAGGAAGAAAGAACCTGACAAACCTATTTTGTCTTTTATCTATGAGAACTTGTTGTATATACGGTGAACACAGCGCTGCAAAGTAACTGAGGGGATGTAAAATATATGCAAACAGACAAAAGTGTCCACTGGTTATTAACGTTTCTTGACCCTTCAGATTGACTGTAGCAGCAGCAACAGGTCCACCTGCAGATATCACGTCAGAAAGTTGTGCTGCAGCTGGTGTGAGGACTGAAGTTCACCTGTAGGAGCATGAATGTTGCTGCACGTCATCGACTGATCAAACATTATTGACACACAGGTGAGGAGGGTTCAGAGTGTTTCACGCATGGATAAAGTCAAATAAAAAACGGATAAAAGATCAAATATTATGATTGTGGCTTTGCTAAATCTTAAAATACTGTAAATGTGGTGTCAAAGGAGAAATCTGCACTGATGCTGGGGAAAACACGAAGCCAAAATTCAACGGTGGTTCTCCATAAATGAATCAACCTGCTTTACTTCTACAGTTTCCTGTGTTATAATGTCAAAACAACATATGTGAATAAATGCTGAATGTTAAAGTGATGCAAACAGACGTCCACTCATATATGGGTGAACTTACAACACACACACACATACACACATACTCGCTCGCCCGATGTGACGCTGCTCCCGTTTACTCCTGCAGGCTTTACTACTGTTTTGTCTCTCTCTCTGTCTGTGAGGACACACACACACACACACACACTGGGTGAGGAAACCATAGGAACAGATGAAGGCGCTGTCAGCGGCACCTGCTCCTCCTCCACAGCCTGCACTCCTCCCATGATCCTCTCTGCCTTTGTCTCTCTCTCTCTCACCTTTTTTTCCTCTCCATCTCCTCCCCCCATTTCCTCTTCCCTCCTTCCTTTCTGTTCCCCTTTTCCGAATCTCCTCCGGGTTCCCCTTCTCTCGTCTTTTTCCTCTCAACATCATCTTTCCGAAACATAAACATGGAACATGAAAGTTTGTTTGATTTGCCCTTCCACAACACTTTGCTCTTTGACACTTTTGCAAAAGATGAAATATGAGAAAACCCTTTGAGGACAAAATGTGAAAAAAATAAAAAATGTTTGTGTATGTGATGCATCTGGTGTAAAATGTTTCCTGCATATTCATGAACAATTGGGAAAATAAATGTGTAAAGTTTCTTTTATAATATAATTTCCAGCTGAAGTTTGATTTTTTGAATTTTCGGACACATTCTTTTCTTTCTTTTTTTTCCTTTCCAGCTTGCAGTCGAGTGTTTTGGAGCGTCGCCTCTCGAGGTTGAATTCCTCCGACCTCAGATGTCCAGCGAGGGGAGCAATCACACGACTCGGCCTCTGCACCGCCGAACACAAAGAGACGACATTCAACAAAACGTGTAGTGTGTGTGTGTGTGTGTGTGTGTGTGAAAGAGAGAGAGAGAGAGAGGGAGGAGTTGTTGTATTAAGCCTTTGTTTTCCACAATTGGACTTTGTTTTAATGTCTTGATGTCTTTTTGACCTCCACCACCTCGCTCCCTCTCTCTCTTTCTCAATGTCTCTCACCCAGTTCTGGTCATCTTTCTCCTTTTCTCCTTCATTCCCTGCTTTCACTTTCTCTTTTATCTATCTCCTCTTCTTTTTTGGTCTTTTCAGTTGATTTCTTATTTCTTATCCTCCTCCTCACCTTCCTGTATTTTTCTCTCTCTCCTCTTCATCCCCTCCTTTCTGTGGTAGTAATAATTTCTCACCTTTTTCCCCATTTAAAGTTACACTTTCTGTCATCTGTAGTATTAATTAATCACGGGACTCGTTAACGAACTCTCCCCCTCGACTGTTAATTAATCAGGTTTCTGCCTTAATGAACAGTCTAAACTCGTTAAACCTGTTTCGCTCTTAATTAGCCCGTTAGCTCCGGGGTCTAACGCTCCGACAAGACTATTAGGCACTACTACGCCTTAATGGCAGCCTCCGTGAGTGTGTGCGTGAGTGTGTGTGTTAAGATTACCTCACTCCCTAATGGGCCTGCTCAAATATTTATAGGGCAGGAAGCTGAATGGGAAGAATGATAGCGCTCAGGGAGACAGCAGACACTGAGGGAGTACATGAGAAGACTGATGCTGCCTTCAAGTGCTCCTCGTAAGCTCCAACTTCCGACCTCGGATGTTGTAAAGATATGGAAAGCCCAAAGGGTCACAACACGCCTTTTCTCCTCCTTCACTGTGAAAGACGCGGATGTCGCCCAAACGAGCGCCGACAAATGTCTCTGAATTAACCTTGAGTGCCATTAAGGCCAAAGTCACTTTGCTGTTGGCTCACAGACAGACATTTTCATAACATTAGCATTTGGTTTTGCCCCCTTCCCCCAAGTAATGCCACATTAATGCAAACACGGCTCATCAGCGTCAAGATCTAACCTCTGTGTACCACAACTTCTCCATATTAATTATCGCAGTAATAAATCTGTATGATGCTTTTGTCTTTTAGCTCACAGTAACAACAATGTGTGCACAATGAAGCACAAATAATGCTCGTTATCATAATCGTTAGCCTGTTGCAAACAATTCAAATTAATCGTTGCTTGATGGAAACTCATTATGGCCTCCTGCCAGTGTCACCTACATATCAGGTTATTAGACAGTCTTACTGCCTGCAAGGTCAGTCATTTGTTAATTTGTCCAAAGAAAGCAGGTCTTCTCTTGTGTAGTCACGGTCGTGGTAGTATAAAGAAATGCACCACTATTTGAACATTTTCTGCACTCAAGGCTCCAAAACAAGGACCTGAAACTTTCTGTCAAACTCAGCTCAAAGAGCACTGCGAGGACAGCTTTGACAGGAACATGCTCAAATGTCATTTAGTAGTTGGCAAAAAAAAGACTTGATGTGATCTTGCACCAAAAGACTTACAACAGCTGAGTGACACTGACACGATGGAAGCAGCACGAGGTGATCACACAGGAGATAAAAAAAACATGAGCTGAGCTGACCTTTTACTGTAATTTGAAATTTAACCAAATATATGAACATACTGCTCAGGAACCAGAGTGGATAAAGTCAGCTGTTCTTAACACGCAGAGGTTCAGAGTTGGAGCGGCAGAAAGTTTTCACTTCCCGTCACTCTCGCTGTGTTAGCGTGAAGCTCTGTATCACCCGGTGCTGATGTTTCACAGGATTAAACAGTGAAATGTTCTCGCTGGGCAACGGGGACGTTTTCAGAAAACAAATCTCAAAGACTCAGCGCTGCAATCGAGTTCAGATCTGAGGCCCGAATCACTGTTTCTTCCTTCAGGCGAGTGAAAAACCCGTCTGCCAACAGAGTGAGGTAACTCCACTTGTTTCCAATTCTGTTCACTTGTTTCAAGAATTCTTTGGCAACAAGTGTGAGGATCTTAAAAAAATGAAAAAAGGATGATACAGGCAGATTGCTTCGTGTGTATTAAGAAAATAAAACAGAGTGTGTGTAAACTGGCACGTTTCAAAGAATCTGACGCCGCAAACGGCACAGCGCGGAAACAAATGAAATGATCTCACCCCCCCCCCACCATTCATGAATTCACCCTCCACTGCAAGACAAATGGGAGTTTAAGGTTTATAATTAGATTAAATTACATGTTGATGGTTATCTTTAGCGACGCAGGATGCAGCATGACAGGCAACGAATGAAAGAGAGAGACGGGAGATGACGGCATGCATGTGGCATCTAGCTGGGGGAAAGTTGGGGTGATGACATCACGGCGTCAAAAGCGCACAAACACACGCTCGCACACCGAGACGAGTGCGAGGTCAAGGTGTTGTGTTACACCGATGAAAGTAAAGGAGGGGAGGTGAGAGATGACAGGCGAGAGAGCAAGTGAGAAAGAGAAGGAGAGGGATGGACTTGCTAAAGAGAGAAAGAAGGAATAAAAGAATGAAGGAGAGAAAGAAAGACGAAGGAAAGAGGTCAGCATGAACTTAGTGTTGAGGGACTGGGTGGAACCAGATGGGAAACACATGCTATGAAACACACACACACACACACACACACACACACACACACACGTTGCAGCGAGCGTGGGTGGAGTCTGATGATGACCTCCTGACACCAGATGGAGGGAAGACACTCTTCCTCTCTGCTCCTAAACCTAATCCATCTGATGTAATCTCCCGGCTAGTTTACTTTACCCTGTCCTCATCACTTCAGTGGCATTCTGGGTATTTGAGTCCCCCAAAGAGACAAAGAGACAAGACAGGTGTGCAGCACAGGTATGCTGCGTTTAAGTCACGTGGTAGAAGAGATAAACAGGATGTAAACATTGTATATATTTGTACATTTAAATGGAAAATACTAAAAGATACTGCTAATCTCAGATCTGATACTAATCTCATTTTCAGAAATAATGTCAACTGTCTCATACTGAGTAAAAAAATACTGCCAAGTACAGTTTACAGAGTACAAATACTTAAGAAAATATCACCAAATTCAGCCCCTAGATTAAAAATAGTGTCCAAAAAATGCATTTCAGTACATTTTACACACTATAAATGCTGCTAGATCTGAACGCAGCTTCAGATGGTGGATATGCTTTCCCGTCACCCTGGGAGCTGTCAGTAGCTCATTTTGGGCTTTCCAAAGGCAAATTGGAGCCAGATGGGCGGCCAGAAAGAGTTTTATTGAACAATAAGTGTTTACAGAAATTCAGATGGTCAACCAAACTCTGGTTCTGCAGTACGGATGAGTGTGAGGTCAGGAAGAGAAGCCGCTGCCTGTTTGTGTGCCACATGAGGACACTGGTGGAGGTTTAATGAGATGAGCTATGTGAGCACACCTGTGTGGGCAGACCGGGGAGGAGCCCTAAGTCGAATAAAAAAAAAAAATCTCTCAGGAAAACGTCTTCATGTCGCCACCGGGTTACCGCCTCTCATTCCGCAGATTAACTCGAACCTGTGGTTGAAATAACATCCTGTGAAATTCATGTCATTAGCGTTTGTGTGTGTTCACGCAGCACGCACGTGAAAAGCGTGTGTGCAGCACCTGTGTTTGTAGTGTGTGTCTGTGTGTGTGAGGGGGGTGAGATGACGCAGCATGACGCCTAAGCTCCCCCGCTTTCAGAGAAGCTGAAGCGTGAACGGCTGATTGTCTCCATGGCGATGAGGTGCCTGCTCTCGACACCTGTAGTCGTCATTCCCCGGCGGCAACGTCAAAGTGTGTGGGACCATTAAGCAACAAGTACACTCACACACACACACACACACACACACACACGAAGATGTATGTTATGTTAATCAGTGTTCGCCTGCCTCCAACTCAAACGTCGGAGGCGTTTTACGCAACTTAGCACCAAAAATGCTGTTTGCTGCCGCTGTGACGTCACATTTAAAAGATCTCTGAATATCTGAAAGTTCATTCAGTCACATGTTTGATCAAGACTGTCTGAACTAACATGATGCTCAGGTTCTGTGGAGACTTAGTAAATAAAGAAGTACAAAAAAAGAACAAACGAACCAAATATGTGGTTTAAAAAATGTGGCAAATATCTTCATTTTGTACATTTTAGAAAAAAAAAACATATAAATAAAAGTTCACCCTGAAGTTTAAATAAAAACTACAATGTTAGAAAATGATGATGTCACTGATGATGTCACTGCTGTCATGTTATTGTAGGCTGTCACTCTCATGTGACCTCACTGATGATGTCACTGGTTGAGATATCAGAGGTTATAAATAGAGGCGCTAAAGATCATTTGATTTAGCTGAAGTCTCCGCCGCTAACGGGACCGAGTCAAGGCGCTCATCGCCAGAGTTCCCCCTCTGGGAAAGCAGCGTGCAAAATGCAGCCTTGGGAAA
>JAVQJZ010075116.1:0-13181 GCA_036025355.1 Leiopotherapon unicolor
TCGCCCTATTCAATGTGGTGCAAATGTCAACATTTATCTCAAAGCTGTTATAGAACCACAGAGGCGTAAATTTCATTGGCAGTAGTATGAATCCAAATGCAAATTTGTCTTACATGTGAAAGACCTTTGATCGTGCCGACTGTGGTGCTATGTATACAGATCAGGCAATGGAAATGACTCAGGCGCTAAGAGATACAAACAAACTCCACACACCACTGCAAAATGTCACTATTTATCTGAGCACAGGCTTTGCAAGGACTTGATGGAAAGCGAAAAGCAATATTACATGTGCCAGGAGATATGGAAAACTGCAGCCAATGAGACTTGACATATCAAGAGCCACAGTTCTGCAATGAAGCAATAAGGAATGATTGGGCAGAGTGCTGTTGAGCTGAATAAATATTAGGGGTCAGACAGACCCAGTAAACACACAGCTCCTGACATTTATAGAAATGCATTGGATGGTGGTATGCAGCAAGCAGCGCATACTAAGATGAGATTTTACACATTCTGCCACCAAGGATTCTTAACACTGCATGAAAAAAGAAATAATTCCACATCACTAAAGTCACAGCGCTTGTTGTAGTGGGCTGAGAATAAATGCTCTCTTTTTGGGTTAATAGGAGCACTGAGAACCAAGCAGTGCTTAAACACCCCTGATATTTCTTTCATGTTTTATGCATGTACATGTTTAATTTAATTGCAGAAACTGATTAATTGAGCATTGCTCTGTGATTGAATAAAACATGATGAGGCCCTCCACTAACTGCATTTCCGCTCGCCTGTGACTGATGCCACTACTTTGGTGCCTTCGTCAAACATTTGGCGTAGCTGTCAGTGGAATCAAGCACTCCATGAATTTAGACTAATTATCCACATTAGCTGGTGAATTACAAAGACAGGCCATCAGTGTGGCTCGGTGCTGTGCTGCACACTTGCAGCTGAGCCATAGCTCATGAAATTATGCCCTCTCCACACACAAAAGCTTGGTTTTATTAGGTGTTTTTTTTGCCATTCATTCAAACGTATTGTTGAGGCCTTTAGAGTCAGCTTTGGGAAATGCCAGCATTAAAACATTTCCTGGCAGCACTATGAAAAGACTCCATGGAGTCTAATTAATTGGAAAGGTTTGGGTGGTCAGTGACTTTTCATTTCCTCAACTCAGGACTCATCTTTTACACAGCAGTGTTTGAAAAAATATGTTGGAATTATTCTTGGCTCCTCCTCCTACATCAGAGGAGTCAGATGCTGAAGTATTGGCTGAATTAATGATAACTATATCTATACAAGCTGATTCACTGAATGTGTCACCAATGCACGGCATCAATACAATTAATCACCGTGTATACACAGAGACAGTTGAAATTTAACATCAAACAAGAAAAGATCAAGACGCATGTATCATCATTTTCAACAAAACCTTGCTATCTTTGAGTAATTCATTAGGCAACTGAGCTTCTGTTCATAAATAAACTAATGACTTTAAGTGAATCGAGACTATGATGTATGCCTGGAGTCTGCGTCGCTTATTTCTTTTGGCTGGGCTGGAGACAATTTCATTATTCCACACTGTTTAGTGTTGATGAAATGGTTTCAGAGAAAGAATGAGCAATATCAAGTGTCCACTTTTTCTTCAGAAGTCAAACTTCAATTGCCAAGAAGCCCAAACGAGCAGCTCAGAATGCCATTTCGACACATTACTCTCTCATTTCACTTTGAATGTCAGCTCCAAAAATAATTAAAGGAAACTAAATGACTGAAGTGTTATTAATTTCAGATGAGAGAGCCCTCAGTCTGTCTTACTGCACAGTCAGTTAAGCCTCATTCCTACAGCATGGCAGCTCAACTCGACTCCACTGGCTTTTTCTTAACTGATTGTCATAACAGCTGTACATGAAAGAAACTACTGCAACACAATATGAAGCAACAGCAGATCATTACAAACATTATAAAGCATCATTATAAAGAGCAAAACTAAAGAGAAAAACTACATCAACAATATTTTCCTGATGAGATGAGTACAGTCATGTTTGGTCATGATGGGCATAGTGTTAAAGAGCTCAAAACTAATAAATCAGTTAGCAAGCACCTCCAATGTAAAGTCCAAAATGTAAACAGCTATAAGGCCCAGAACAAACAAACAAAATTGCCTAAAATAAAAAGATAAAAAACAATGGTCATGTTGTTCTGTGGAGGACATGAACAAGATTCCTTTGTCCTTTACTTTGCCACACGTGTATGTGTGCCCACAGCTGTGAATGTCACAAACTAGTTTTCTGTGAATTCATTTGTTAAGTATGCACAATCAAATGAGCACATGCTGAAAATTTTGCTTTTTAGTGGCACCAACCTTGAGTTCTGTTTCACACCGCTCACACTGCTTACTCAACAGAGTGTTGTTCATCTGTTGAGTAAGCAACAGGGATGGTAAAAGTACCTTTACCATCCCTGCATGGCTAACCATGATGGAACATGTATAATGTTTAGATTGTAGCCGCTGCAACACCACTGCTGAAGCTTCAAGCAGAAGATAACAGTGTATCAAGATAGCATCAGCAGCGTACTGTGCAATAAGCACTCTCGACAGTTTGAGAATCATGTGTAGTCTAATGCATGTGCCATTATCTCTGGTACAGTAGAGCATCGGTGATAAGTCTTTGGGAGTTTGCCTATTTTCCTGTGATCTTGGTAAGCTGATCTGTTCTTTTCTGAAATGCCATGAAATTATTATTGCGTCTATATTGCGCCAGTCATATGAACCTATCCAAGTTTTTACCCCATTACTAGTAATGAGACCCCCATATGTCTGCACCCGTTTTGACCCATAGCTGGTAATATGAGGATGGGCCCTTTAAGAGGCTCTAGTGAATGGATTCCATTATAGATTAATTGATTAAGAGGGTGGCGCTCTGAAATGACAATATATCTCTTTATTGATCTGCCTTTCAATGAGATTGGCTGTTACCCAATCTCCCTGAGGGATGGAGAGAGAAAAAGAGGAAGAAAATAAGAGGGGGAGAAGGTAAGGCTGGGCTGCTATTAAGGGGGCAACTAATTTCCTGTTTCTCTTGCTGGCCTCTCCCAGCTTGGATTCAATCCCACAGTTTGAATGCATCGAAATATGAGCGACCCAGCGTGCCGGAGTTTTCTTTCACACACCTATATCAACTCATTTCTACCACACACTCTCTCAAATAAGAAAGACTCCATCTCTCTAGCTCCCCCCCTTTGTCTTTCTTGTTTTTCCATAATTAGGGGCCCCCCTATTAATTTTGGGGCTGTGAAGCGAGACCACCCCCACCCACCCCCTCGTGCTCTCTGCAAGTCTACGAATTGATATGGGTGTATGAAGACAGAGTGGGCTGGCGTCCCCGTCTGTTTGCCACCACACATCATGATGAGAAGGGCAGATTGGAGTGTCAAAGGCGACATTAAGCCCTTGTCTATCTACTGGGGTTTAACCATTCAACTGGTTTCATACGCTGATTGTATTTTGTAATGAGCGGGGATTACGTGTGGCGTGGAGAAGACAGCCGATGAGTGGGCTGCCAATAATGGAAAGTGATTATAAAAGGGTGATGATAATGCTTACTTTGAATGTCTAACCACAATCTAGCATTTTATGACTTGGCCGTCTTTTCAGTTGGCAAGATGATGAGGACATGAAGGATTCCTGAAAGTGTTTTCGATGGCACTGAGCGAGAGGAGCCTCAGTACACCCTGGAATACATGTGCAGAGGCGTCACTCCACAATCTCCCCTGATAGCTCACTTGGGTTTGTATGAAGGAACTAAGACGGCTAACACAGGTGGCATGGGCCACTGCAGTAAGGATTTTATCAAATTATGTGTCTTTAGTTTTAGGTGAAGAAGAGCTGGTACTTCTTCACCTAAAAATAAAGACACATAATTTGATAAAATCCTTACTGGACTTAAGAAAAAAACACACTAACAATTGGTACACCATTTTTTATCATCTCAAACAAGATTGTTTATCACACTTAATACAACCTACAGTCCTGTTTACAAGACAAGCAACATCTGTGGCTTCTAAACAAAAAGTGACGAGGATGGAGTGAATAAATACTCAGACTGTGTCAGAAGGGACAACAGTTTGTTTCCCGTTTTCTACAAACAGCCAGTTTTTAAAAAATGTAAATGCAATCGTTGCCTAATCCTGTGATGATGTTTTTTTTTTTTTTAAACCTTTTAACGCTTTCACTTAACCCTCACCAATGTGTGTTGGAGCATCTGTGTATCAGAAGTAAAGGTAGACTATGGTTGATACATTTGTTTTAACTTTTCATGTAGCCAAGGTGGAAGTGAGTGCACAAAGTATCTATTAACAATATTTACTCCTGTAATTCCCACATTTTATCAGGACTGTGACAGAGGCATGTTGATTCAAAGCTGCAAGGTCATTGTTTTTGTTTGAACTCTTAACAAAATAGGCTGTGGAAAAAAGAAATACAGTCTCATCACCCGACAATACCATTTTCACAAAGGTAGCATTATTGCGTGGCTGTTGTGTTGGATTGGACAGTGCTGTTCAGGATGTCATCTTGCTGTGTCCACCCCCTGTAGTTTCTGGCAGAAGATGTGCATCTTCGTTGAAATAGCCCTTTTCTCAGGCTCCAAGTGGTGTCAGGACAGAGGGTCAGAGTACACGAGCGGCTGCCACACCGTGCTGCTCTGTAATTTAGCCTCCTCTGCTTCCCCACCCCACAGAGCTCCCATCCGTCCGTTTCCTCAGAGATGAAATGACTGTTCCAATTCTCCCAGTCTGCACCAGGGCTCCGGGGAGGAGGGGAGGTGGCAGCAATTATAGCCCTGCTTCCAACACACACAGTCCAAACCAAAACCACCGGAGAGCCTGAACAAAATAGTCTCTGCTCTGCTCCACAGACCTGCTCCATTCCTGCTCTCACCTGGTGTTAACAGGCAGCCCGGCCTTTCATACAAGCTATTATGTTGTGTGACAGGAGCCATTCAAGCCTAGTGGTTAGTTGCCCTGCCTGAAATGCCTTACTTTCAGTAAGAATACGTGGAATGCCTCTAGCAAGAGGACAAGAAAAGGCAGTGATCAGTAAACATGCAGTTTTTCCACACGGTGAAGGAATTGTAATTATTGCATTAGCATGTGCAGCATGCAGCATAGTTCTGTTGAGCCAGAGCATTGTCACCTTGGAATGATCTTTAAAGAATGGCATGCAATATTATTCTTGTTTTCTTTTTTATTAATGGATCGGCAGCAGGCTCACTGACTTTCTAAGGGTGCGAGGAAACGCCACAAGAAATCAAAACAAGAAGATGGCGTCTGTGTGACTGAAATAGGGAAGCAGATTGTATCCTTCCATGCACGCCATTGTTTCATTATATCCACTTCCAGGGAGCAATTATCACACACATACACAAATCACACAATGCTGTGTTTTACACATTGATTGCAAACAGAAAATGCCAGAAGCTTTTGTCTCCTGCATTGAATTTGACCTCATCTCATTGGACTCCCGCCGAGAGGTAAGCTAATATTCTGTTATTACTTTAGCTGTGTTTGATGCAAAACAACCCATTATATTTCCAGGACAGAGCTGTTGTGTCTAGCAAATTGGAAAGGGAAAGTAATTACACGATGAATATACACAGCCAGCCCATTTGTAGTATTGAAAATGGATCTAATAAAGCAAAATAACACTCATAGCAGTGATGTGCTCATTTTAATAGGGGTTGGCAAAGACCTTTACGTAGCACCTGCCACACCTAAAATGTGACAAGAGCCATTCTAAAATAAAGGGAGGAAAATTCATGAAGGCGTATCTCTAATCCAAAGGAGAGGTCAGTGCACTTCAGACCACTTGTGTTTCAGATGGCGGTGCTCAGAGCTGTTTGTGGTCTTTACTCTTGCTTTTTACGAAATACCCTCAACCCAAGGCTTTTATTTATATGTACAACTATTTTTAAATGTATGTGGTATTTTAAACAACACCTTTCTTGTTTAGTTATAAACACCATTGCAAATGAAAAGGTCACAGGAATGTATTTCTTCTGGACAGTGTTATGTGCCACTGCAATCATTTGTGTAACTTGAGCTCGGTCTTATGTTGCAATTTGTTCTTCATTAGATCTGCAGCTCCATTTGCAGACAAGTACAAAAACTTATGACACACATCTCCAAGCTCCACTGTAATATTACCATTTATATTCCTCATGAAAGATAAGCTGATTCAGAGCACTTACAAACATTTTTAAGATTAAGATTAGAATAGGATCTGTGTTATGGGTCTAATTTTTCATTTACTGATATGTTTGCATTGTATATACTATACATACTAGAGCACTCATTGCCATTTTGAATTCAAATCTGTATTGCAGGTCCGTCATAGAGGAGACACTTTTCTTTGTGAGCTGTTTACAGCAGTAAAGCAGTAGCGACATGCAGGCTTCACAGGGAAGCAGGAGGAAGTTATTTCCAGCTTATTACTGTTGACATTCTTAAGATGGCTTTGCCATGTTCCTGTCCTGCATTCAAAGAGAAGCAACAAGCAGCGGCTCTGGAAGTCATGAAAAGAAGCGGCATACAAAAAAAAGCAGTGTAAGGGCATGACATTTATAACTGTCATTTCATTTTGAAGCACAAATAGCTGGCGCAGTGATGATGTAGAGCAGTGGTTTGTTGGGGTGCCTGGAGAATAACTCAAAGTACTGCAAGGTTTGTCATATGACTATCTATTGACTGTGTTGATATGTTAGATTTTTTTGTGTTTTATTTTGTTTGTTTATCCTTTTATGAGTCATTTTATTAGCATTCAGAGTAATATTCAGAGTAACCGAATTCAGTGGTTGTGTTGACTAGTATATTCATTTTGCAGTTAATTCTCAGTGCATATTTTCTATTTGATTGAAAGTAAAGAAGTTGGAGGTGTTGTTTGAGCCCAGTATGAGCCGGCCATCTGTTTACAGACACTTCTCAAAAAAACTATGCCCTGAAAAATGCTGATGTACCATGAACTGTGAGTAGACTGAATAGTTTGCTCTGATTCAGTTTTTTTCTGTTTCCACTAATTACAAGTACAGCGAGAAGCTAATGATCAAACCTGTGAGACCTTGAGCATCACGCAACAAATCCATAATACAAACACCAGCGCTGAAAACCAGGTGACTTCTCACCGCTCCTATAGAAGCTCTTTTGCAACTCCAGCCTGAGTATATCCTAAAGGATCCCTCAAAGAGCTTTATCTTTTTACACGGTGCACGATTCCATGTGTCTCAGTGTCCCCGCCCTCCCCCTCCCCCCACAGCTCCAAATGTAGCACATGTTAAGGGTCCGGTGAAAAGCGGCACTGGCTTTCCTCTACAGCCCTCTTTATGGGTTGTTAGGGTTAAGCCTCACTACCTCAAGGGAAAATGTGAGATGATGGGTGAGAGCCAAGTCCAAACACTCGCAGAGGTCGAGAAGAGGGCCGCGAAACATTCCACAAGGCTTAGTCACCTCTGAGAAAGAGAGAGAGAGAGAGATACCTGTGGCCAGAGGGACAGTGATCAATGTCAGCGGGAGCGAGGTAGTGCTGGGTGAAGCTTCCTCGAGACAATTTACATCAACCAGGAACAGTTTGGGGCTGTACCAGGAGAGCTCGATGTGATGATTCTGTATTTGTTTTAATTTTCCTTTTCATACTCTTTGCTTCTATCAGTTTGGCACGGCCAGCTTTCAGTGACTGTCCTTCCAAAGGTAAAAAAAAATAAATAAAATACTATTTAAGGTTAGGATGTGACATTTGTGGTATGCTTTTAGTCTTATAAAGACATTTTTGAGGGACTATGTGATTGTGATTGCGCTTGAATGGCAATGGAGAGAGCAGTGAGGCACGTAGAGGCACAAAGACACAAAGGTGCAACCATTCAGCCATCACATGCACAGTTAAACACACACACACACACACACACACACACACACACACACACACACACACACACACACACACTGTCTTATCCCTTTCATCAGTGCCTCACTTCAACCTCTTCCCTCTCCATCAGCAATTCTTTTTTTCCACCATTGTGAGAGATGGCTTTATCCCCGTGAATGCAAGGACATTGCTTGGCTTTGGGCTAGGCAGCCTGCTTGGTAGAAAGCCCTTCGCAGATGATTTTGGCTCTCTCCCTGCAGACAGGGTAGAAATCAAAATCCCTTGTTCGATGAAAATTATTGCTGGATTACCTTTGTCTCCCTGTGGCATTGCTGTCAGAATAAGCCTAGCTAACCTGGATTTATGACCCGTGTGCATGTGTGGGTGACACAGAAAGCACGAGAGGGACTACACGTGTATTCCTGTTTGCTGTTTTCATTAAATATATCCATCTAGGAGCGTCACCCACGCCTCTCTATTTCTACCTCATCATCAGCTCTTCCTTCCTCTGTCTCCCACGCTCCCTAATGATGACAGGAATGGCCGGGCTCAGAGAGCCAGGTTCCCACTTTAATGTCTCCTTGCCTTACCCCTTGCTCTCGGCTCAGGTTTCTCCCCACCCCTGCCCTCTGATTTACAACGTCCCCGGTGGCGGTTGTGGGAAGAGAGACAGAGATGGAAGCGAGGGAAAGGGGGGGATTCATTGTTCTCTTTCTCTCTCCACTGTCTCTCTTTATTTATGACATCTCCAGCATGACCGGGGACACGGCAAGACCCCAGGGAGAGCGCGCAGCCTTGCAATACACTGGTGACGGTGACTCCCAAGGCAGACCAAGCCGAGTGTTGTGGCTCTGCGGCTGATGGAGGACAATGCCCCCCTGCCCATCAGTCTGAGGGAGTCAGCTGGGTTGAAGTTTGGCTGAATGAGGACTATCACAGGATTGCACGCAAGGTTGAGCCATGAGGGGTGAATAATGGTTATATTTGGGAGTGCAGGGGGGAGTGGGAGGTTTAATGCATTAAGTGTAACAATGAGTCGCTGGCGTCATTTGACATCGTCCCTCAGGGAGGTGTCACATGTTTTGTATTGTTGTCTAATGTTGTTGATGGAAAACAGCGACCCTGACGCTTCTTTAATCCAAACTGGATAAACTGAGAAATTTTCATTCTACCATCTGGTGTATATTGGCATGGTGTGTTTTCCTGATCTTTTAGCCGACACATTTAACAGTTTCAACACATACTGGCCAGCGTCTTGACTTTGGCTTTCACTTGTCTTGCAGCTCCCTTTGACTTGATACAAAACTATGCAATCCAGTCAATCCTGACCAGTTTAGTTTCACAACTAAACTTTACATTTGAAGGATGATTTCTTCTACTGAACATTTTTAAGCATTACAAATACAGACCAATCCTTTTGGAGTCATTAGAGTTAAAGATTGAATCTCTGGACATCATTTCCATCCATGGCCTGGATGGCCAAAAACACTTGTGATGAACAACTGTCTTTGGATGGGCCGACCTACACAGCACAGCAGCCCTGACTCAGCAACTCATGTCAAGACATGAGAGCTAATGCAGGTAATGACCTATTTGAGGTTGTTAAACAGACTGGGTTAAAAGTTGTGGGAGCACTAAGTGGCATTAACACCTGTTTGACTGAGTTTTAGAGCAGGTGGACGGGCCAAAGAGCAAAGACCTGAGTCTGCCAGGAAGCAGTTCAGAGAGGTGAACGATTGTTGTGCGCAGCATCGGAAGTGGCTGAAAATAGTATCCTCAATAAACGCAACAACTGATATGAATCAACCTTACAGCTGTTCAGGCAACTGTTGTTTGCACATTATTTACACTCCATTACCTCTTCCTGAGTCCTGTGGCTGTGGTCCTGGCAGAGTGTGCACACTGAGGCTGTGTTCCAGGGGGCAGACAGGGTTCAGCACAACAGCAGACAGACATTTCGCTAAAGTGGTAGAAAATTTGTTTGGTCACCATTTAATTAATGCACATTTCCCTGGTTCTAAGCCACTCAGCCTGGGTGTAAATATCACTGTCCTTCACATAGAAAGGGCAAGCACTGTCTATACTTCTACTTCCTCATTGAGCCTGGTTAACATTTATGAGGCAGAACACACGCTGAGCTGGAACATTTGCATAGTGGATCCTATAAACTGCACTTCAGACAGAGCAGATATACACTGTGCAGATCATTTAGGAAACAAAATGAATGCAGATAAGGATGGATATACAGTGAGATAAGAATTTTGATGAGGACCTTCCAATTAAATGTTGCCTCATTCTGAATGCGTACACCCAGACTGGTTCATAATGAGGAGGTTTTTCATTGTAATGATTACAAGCTGAGCTCAAAAAGAAAAAAAAAAAGAATTATAAAAAGTTTGTCATTAAGTTTGAATTTGACTGTCAAGCATCACATATTTCATCTCATCCGTTAAAACGCAATATATGCTTGAATCAACATTTGAAATACAGTTTTATCCACCTAATGTGCTTTCAGGGTAACACCTGGTCAAATCCAATGTCCAATGTTATGTTAGACATTAAAGGAAGGAAAAGAAGCCCTCAGTGTGTTTTGCTCTTGCTCAAAAGTGAGGTCTATATCAGCAGCATATGTTACTACTTCTGCATATAAATAGCCACACATAAAGGCACAGTGGAAGAGATAAACATGGATATGCATGAAGGAAATATAAGAAACTGGTATGAATGCCAGTGTGTGTTGACTTATTGCCCTTATCATTTCCACTTCACACTGTTGCAGGATGGAATAAAAATGGCAGGGCAAACTGTGAGCAAGCCATGAGAGCATTACTTGCATGAAGGCCAAATTGTGTGGGTGCAGAGAAGTGCAAATGAACCTTCTATGTCTGTTTGCTTCATTGGCTGCTCTCCGCTGAGAGGAGATGCATCTTGAGAGCTGTTTTTCCACTCTAGTACCAAAAAGGAACGTAGCAGTGGGAGTTTAATAAGCGGACCTGTTGCGGGTGAAATGCGGCTTGATGGGAAATTATTCCACAGATGTTGCACTGTGTGTTTTTTGCTACACAAATCTTGTCTTCCATATCATGCTCCCAAAACATGAAAACTGTTTTTATACACAGATTTTCACAGCCAGTGAACTCACAAATTGTGATTTGTGAATTGGTCTACTGACTAGGCAAGAGGGGAGATGAATGTAACTTAAGAAGTATGAAGAAAAGGGTGCTCTGGGATTTGCAGGATGAAAGACTCCAACACTCAGCTGGTTGATCTCTTGACCTCTTGTCATTCATGCTGAAGCCTCAAGTCCACTTAGTGTATTGCACAGCGCCAGCTGGCCAGTGCCCATCACATCCCATTTTATATTTTCACTAACACTGCCTCGTCACAGTGGTCACATTAAAGAACAGTGAGAAACACTTGCAGCATTTTGCAGAGGTAGCCTTAACTCCAAACTCCTAACACATTTTGAGTGTGGCAGGCAGATTGTGACACATGATGTAAGTGTGAAACTTCATGTTATGTCTGAAGATAAAACAGTCCCTTTCGCTGCAGCAAATCATTGATTTATGTCGCAACACCACTCATTTGAAACACTTACTGTCAGTCTTCAGCTCCTCACTGAAACAAAGCCAACAGTCACAGCTTTTTAAAGTTGCTAAACTAACCGTGAAGTCATTACCAAAGAGGGTTTTTTTTAACAGGATGACTTTCTCCCTCAATTTTCCATGCAGTAAATCATTTTTTAGAATGGTATTTAGTCACAAAAAAGAATCATATGAAGTGAAATCTTGCTTTAATCCTATACTGTCAGCAGACTTCCTTTCCTGGCACAGTGTATCAGCGATCTGAGAAGCTCACATCCATCATGTGCAGCAGACTTTGCTGAGAATTTGGAAGAATCGGTGTGCAGTGCACTTGGGGCTAATATCATATATGTATTTAATGGTTATGAGACAGACTAACGGCCTCTCACTTGACGCGTCATGCAATCAAAACAGTGAGCGTAGCTCCTGCTGGACTCTGTCAAAGCTGACGGTGGCGTTGAAAAGCTCCCAGTGCTAATGGCAGACATCATTAGCTTCGCAGAGCATCATCACTTTCTGTTTTGTTTTTTTCATTGGACCTGACCCACGATATTGTGATGGTCAGCTCGTTAATTCACAGGGTCTCAAGCCAGAGAAAACATCCCAGCTATGAAATTGGCCAATTATCTGTCAGTGTTTTCGTTCTGGACAGACACAGCAGGTCTGGCCTGCCAACAGCTCATTAGGATATGACTGGCTGTGTCTCCTGAACCGGGCTCCATATTGATTTCTGAAATGAGGCTGAGTGAGAGAACTCAAACCACCATGGTGAACGCGGCATCTCTGAAAGCAAACAATGAGTTAATCGCTGACAAAAAACAAGCCAGACATTCCCAACTTGGGTCACTGGAACGCATCATGAGATAAATCTGAGGTGTCACGAAATGACAAGTCACAAAGAAAAAAGTGCTGCTCAACGCCGTTCTTCTTAGTCATGACATATTATATATTCATCTGAACTGAGGATTAAAATAATTTAATTGAGAACTGACATACTGGAGCATTCAGCAGCCAAAGAAATCTTTCTCAGGAGTTGGTGGTAGAGACCAAGACAGAGCTAATGGGAGTGAGCATTAATGTCACATTGATCAGATAGAGACGAAAATGAATAGAAATGAATGCTCATGTTACTCTAATGGAAATGGAAAAATGCAAATATACGGTTTGGTAACACGGTAATATAAGTTGATATAAATTATTTTAAATTAATTATTTTGAATTCATACAAATGTAACATTAACATAAATGTTATGATATGTCAGTTTAGCTTTCTTGTAGCTGCTTCATGAAGACTCCAGAGGTTTAAATTAAATACTGGGTGGTGTCTTGGCTCATGAAAACAAATGTAATTTAATGCATTAACAAAGCAAGACATATCTGAGCAGTCCCACTGTGGATCTTTTTCAGAACCATTTAAAACTGCTCAGAGAATAAACATATGTGGTATAATTGACTGTTTAGGGGACACATGCTGTATATTCAATGTCAAACAGTAAAATCTGCTTAGGTTAAGCCGCTCTCTGTGCAAGGACACCACTTTCTTAAACTGGTGTTTAAACTGGTGTTTAATCGACAGTGGTGGCTCTATAACTGCCAAAAAGTTGAAGATACTTTCAGCCAGATTAAAAATCTTCCTAACAGACCTGTCAATCAATACTGGTGGTGTTAGAGGGCTGCAAGTTTGGGTATTACAG
>JAVQJZ010075125.1:0-12527 GCA_036025355.1 Leiopotherapon unicolor
GAAGAGACGAGAGAAAACGTTTAATATAAAGATGAATCAGACGAGAGCGTGTCGATTAAACAAACGGGGGGAACTGATCTGCTGTCCCTTTAAAAGAGGAGAGAGCCGCAGAGATTTAACATTCAGGCCTGTGATTAATGCCGGCGAGGGAAGAGTTAAACAAGACACTGACTCTGCACTCTGTAACACCGAGAGAGAGAGAGAGAGAGAGAGAGAGCTGGAGGGGGAGAGCGAGTCGAGAGCGTTCGCTTTGCATGTTTTGAAATCTCTCTCGCTCTCTCTCTCCGGATCTCACACGCTCGGGCCATGTGCAGCCGCCACGTCACGTGCCGCTGCAGAAAGCATCGGAGCGAAAAGAGAGGGGGGGAGGGAGGGGCGGGAGAGAGAGAGAGGCAGGAGGAAAGTGGAGGGAGATAAAGAGAGAGAGAGAGAGAGGAAACAGGGAAGATTACAGAGAGAATAAACAGTGAGGACGGAGCAGGAGGAGAAAAATCTTTCGGACGTGAGTCAGAAAAGCTGAGAGAGAATTTTAATTGAATTTTAAAACGGAGCAGAAAATGTCTGCTGTTAGAAAAAGACTCTGAATAACTGCAGGAATAAACACATTGATCAGACACAACTAGAAACTCAACAAGTCCAGAAACTAAAACTGACCTGATGCTCGTCTGTCGAAATGACCTTTAAAGAAATGACTCACGTGACCTTTTTTTTATTGTTTTCTGCCACCTTTGCGGTTAAAATCACCGACGTGTGTGATCTCGCACGGCTTCACGTATTCGCCTCCTTCACGATCAAACCTCCATCAGTGTTTCGCTTTTTTTCGCTGCACTTTTAGGCCAAAAACATGAAATAAATTCTGCTTTTCCACATTCGGTGTCGGGCCAAAGACAAACAAACTCTGCAGGGCGTCGCCGAACAGCAACGTGCAGGAAACAGGCGGCATCTGATAAACCCTCGGACTCACGTTTCACCACAAACAGTCGCCTAAAGGTTTTAAGAGGCGGCGGTTCGCATAGCGTGAACATTTCTGCGTTTTAAAGGTTTGAATGATCTTCTACTTGAACTTATAATTTTTTGTGGGAAAGTTCAGACGTCCTGATGAGTTTTTTTTCTTTTTTTTTTTACACAACACAGCTGCACGGTGAACATTTAAGCCGCGTTAAATCAGACGAGAAGAGTCTTTATTTCCAAAGTGAAGAAAACTCTGATAGTCGTGTGTCCGGCGTCTCGTAATCTGCTCAGCAGTGATTCAGAAAACGAGGGAGGAGGCCGCTACTATCTGCACGCTGCCGGTGACATAACTCCCCGTCAGTGTGTTGACATTACGAGCGAGACTCCTGGGGTGTGTCACCTGGACTCGATTGTTTCTGCTGTGTGTGTGTGTGTGAGACCACTCACACACTCATGCGAAGGTGCACGTGCCTTCACTGTGTGTTTGTTTGTGCGTGCGGAGGCGAGTCCGAGCCTGCCGGGGTGTGTGTGTGTGTGTGTGTGTGCTTGGACGTCTGAATTGGAAACAGATGTTGGAGATGCCGTCAGAAAATTAATCAGAAACTTTAAAAGTTGAAAAAAAATCATTCACGCGTGCGAATATTTTTTAAATTTGTGCGACCGAACAAACTATTTTAAGATGCTTTATAGGAAAACAATGAATAAAAAACATAAAAGGCCCGGTTGGTCGAGTGTGTGTAGGACAGATGTTCTTCCATATTGTTGTGTTTTGTGCGTTTCATTAAAAGAAAAAGGCTCAGATGTTCAGATGTTGGCTGCAGGTGAGGAAGGATTTGGTGTTTGAGATGAAGAGGAGGAAGCCAAACATGGCAGCAAACAGTCACGGCGGTGAGGAGTGTTTACGTTTCAGGGAGGGGAGCCCTTTTTATGTAACACACTTCCTATATCACATTCCTCGCCTGTATTGTGTTTCCAGGCGAATGTTTTGTTTTTTTTTTACTCCGTTTGGCACAAACAGCTGCTGGCGAAGCTCATCGGTTCATCTGCATGTCGTCCGCTCGCAGCAGACGACAGAAACAAACAGCGCAGGAAATGAAACGCCGCTCTGACTCTTTATCTGATTACTACTGCTGACGGGAGGACTATCACTGCGACTACTACTGCTGCCGTTATATAATACCGACTCTCACGCCAATATTTAGATTATTCCACGACATTACAGAGGATGGACTTTTATTAAAGACATTTTTACATTTATTTTTTATTTCAAACTGATGATTCATGACTTTTAAAGTACTTTTTTCTCCCAAAATACCTCAAAAACAGTACAACGATTACTGATATTAGTGCTGATTTTATTAAGATTACTCTCATGGATCATATTATGCTGTTTGTACTTCTACTTCTGCTGTTCGAGGCTCACTAATACTACTGTTAATATTGAAATTAACACTGTAAAATTACAGTTTCTACTTATAATACTACTTTATTTTGTTACTCCTTCCACACTTTTCTGCCATTAGTACAAATACCATCAGAAATCATCTTCTTCTGCTCCGATTGGACTGTTTTTTTAAGTCTTGTTGATGAGTCAGTCTGTTTTTCCACAGTTGCACGATAAAGTTCGACGACACCGACAGTCGTGTTGCGTTCGGTGACTCAGTGTTTGTTCTGCTTTTGTTGCACCTGCTCTGAAGCCTTTTTGTGCCGTTTTAGAGAAACTGATGTGAAAAACGAGCCGGTCCTGATAACGTTACCTCGACAAACTCGTGTTTTTACAGCAAACAAACACGTGTTCAATATGTTAAGCTAAATAAAATGTATGCTCATGAAACAAAGCAGTGAAAAAGGCACCTCGGTTTCAAAACTAATGGAGTCAATTTCTAATTAACTTTGATGAAAACTGCCTTTAAAACCACTAAAAAAAAACACAGAAGTCCACAAAAAAAGTCCTCTGAATTGCAGTAATCACAATAGAAGTTAATTGTTACCTCCATCCTCGTATAATTAGCATAATTACCATTGTCCCTGTAATTGCATTGTTTCCCTTTATTGTATAAGGACCCGCTGAAACCGGAAAAAAAAGGGCTTAAACAGATTTAAAAGCTGCGCTCTGCTTCAGGAGAAAAGATGGAGAGCAGATGATGAAGATGAAGAAGATGATGATAAAGATGATGAACTTTAGTGTATTCGAGGAGGCTTTTTCTTTTGCTATATTTACGTCTTTTTTTGTTGTTTCACGCGCTTCGCCCACTTCCACTTCACTTTTTCGGGTTCCTACATTTCCCAAAATGCCTTTCAGTGACCCCCCCCCCTTCATGCATCCTGCAGCAGTGAGTTTTTTAACGTGTGGGCGGATCAAGCGAAAGTATACTTAGACCAAGCGAGCGATTAGTCAAGAGGACGAGTTGCTCACCTGACTCTCAAACCTTGGCTCGGCTATTTTCTGCCTCCGTGGGCGTCTCGGCCCACCGCCGCGCGTTTTCACCAACACCCGAACAAAATGGCGGCTCGAGAGAGAAGCTGCCCGATTGTGAAAACTCAAACATTTCCTGTCATCTGATATAATTTCAACGCTTTCTTCCCTTGTGTTGAAGCATGAAAGGGCATTTTTAGAGAAACTTTCCAAAGTTTTTCTGGTTTTAAAGTTTCAGGTTCATCAGTATGTTCGCTCCGTCTGAGGATCAACTCTTCACGTCCTGAGGCGAATCCGCTGATGGAGATTTTAGATGATGCAGCAGCTTTTTTTTTTTTCTAAAACGAAGGATTTTTTTTCTACCAGGATTTCTCGACTTGACAAGAATATGAATAAGAAATGAAGCCTTTAATTCTGAACGGTCTGCGGTCCTTGAGTCTCGCCAAAAGAGACCTTCAAAGACCTTGAGAAGCGGCGAACAGAAACACTGAATTTACCGACATTTAGTGCTTGAAAATGGATGATTTCAAACATCATAGCAACACAATAATCGAGTTTTAGCCGCTTTTGTCCGAAATGATCGTCCTTTTGGTGAATTTCACAGACACGCGGGAAGAGACTTGACAGGCAGAGCGACAGGCGGAAAGAGAAAAACACATAATCTCAGCTAAATTAATGAAAGCAGAGAGAGAGAGAGAGAGTCAGCGGCTGCTTCGTCCAAATGGCTCCTGCTCGCAGACAGGAAATGAAGCCAGGCGAATTGGAGGCTGTTTACCCGGCAGCAGCGGGAGCCCTGTTCTTGGATCAGTTTCAACTTTTTGCCCAAAATGGTTGTTATTAGGACGCGGCCTTATCCAGGATCAGCCTCAGTCCAGCTGCCGAGGAGGGGGGGGCAAGCAGATGGACCAGAGGATGTACAGTCGGATAAAGAGAGGGATGTATGGCACGTTGCATTATGGGAGATTCATGATAATTTTACGTTTATGCACAGTTTATATGCTCATTTGCACAACGCAGAAACAAACCGACAACACAACGACAACAAATGATCACAATTTACAAAAGTTTTATCAAACGGACGCTTGTTTTCGCTTTCAGCAGACACACAAACACTTTAAAATCTGTAAATATTCTCCTTTTTGTGCACTCGTGTTTTTGTAAATGCTCACAGTTATCGACGCAGATAAGAGCGACGTCACGTGCGGACCGTTTGCAGGTCGCAGAGTTCGGCCTTTCGCTTTGTTTGTTTTGAAGCATCGACGGCAGCATCTGAACGCAGCTGGCGATGACGCCGAAGCTCCCTGGAAATCGAAGCCTCTTTCAGGAGATTCAGGTTGTGACTCTTCTGCCAAAATGTCAAACCCTGCAGGACGACGGGTTTCCGAGAAGACTCTGACCAATCAGTGGGCTGCTGTTTTTGTCAGACTTTTGTTTACCCTCACAGATCTGATTGCAGCCGGGCAGCAAGACCTCGGCAAATATACAAAGACTTTTCCACTCTGGCATGAAAAAAAAAAAAACAAGTAAAAAGGATAAAGAGTGCAGAGGATGATGCATTCAAGTCACATCGTAAATCTCAGCCCTGACAGATTCTCATAAAAATTTCTGTCTTATCTCAGAGTTCGACGTGGGTTTGAACTTGAAAAAACACCGTTCACAAAGTTTATATACCCCGAGTTTCCCTCTTCACGCGCTCAGTGTGTCGTCGAGTGTTTTCAGCTGGACTTTAGCGGGTCGTCCTCTTCGCCCCCGCCCGCCTGCTGTGCTGGAGCGTGACTCTGCTTTTCGAAGGATTCGGTCGCGGTCTCGTGGTCGACGTACGTAATATAATGACAGCAGCTCTGACTGACGTTTACAAAGCGGCTGCACGAATCCCCCGACGACTCGAGAGCTTCTCGACAAAATAAAACAAAATGCCGAATCTTTAAAATCTATCATTCATGAGCGAGCTGGATGTGAAACAGCCAGCGTGACGTCTTCTCCTCTCTGCTGGTGAAAATCATTTACAAGTCAAATTGGCGAAACGCGTCTCTTCTCTGTTTTAAGTATCTGAAATCTTTCCACCACTGTTTCACTCGATGTTGGTCACCAGCTCTGCAGTTATTTATAATCTGTGGCTCGCAGCCTAGAGCTCAAAAAAAAAAGGAAAGAAAAGGCTGCCACAGAGTTCAGGCTGGTGCTGGATGATTGCTCAATTAACACTCATATTCCAGGGAGGAAACGTTTGGAAAAATCCTGTTTTGTTGGTTTCCAGGTATCCGAAAAGAGATGGCAGAGAGATAAGACTAAAAATAGGCCGACTATTCTGAGCAACGTAGTGTTACGTTCAGAAAAGAGAGAGGCAGAGTCGCTTTGGGGTAAAAAGGCATCAAGGAGGAGGTTTACATTACGAGCAGCGACCCAGAATGACTGGAACTGATTTAACTTCAGCGTCACGTTTTCTTTTGCTTCCTGCTGTTTCAGTGTTAATAGACAGTTAAAATGTCAAACTAGAGGAAAAAAACAGCTCTAATATTATCTGTCATTGTGCAGTAAACCTTTATTAAATGTAAACAGACACAAGAGGTTTGGTTTCTGATCAGTTTTATCACATTTATTTGTCGTTTTTCGTAAATGATCCTTCTGTTTTCTGCTTTTGGTGAAACGAGCCGGTTTTCTCCACAAAGCACCACAAAGGGTTAAACAAAATCCTGATCTCTCCTGCTTTGTAAATCCAACATGATGTGAACCTGCTGCCCCGCTGAGGGTTTCTGGCTCGACGCTGCCACCTGGTGGTGAATCTGCAGCTTTGCACCCTCTCAGGGAAACAGCAGGACGCAGTTTATTTAAAAGATTTAAACTTCTTTAGACGTGCGTGAAACTAAGATGAAAATATAACCGTATGGACGCCCTCCTCCTCCTTTAGTTTAAATTAAATGTCAACATATTGTCTAATCCTCTTTGTGGCCTCTTTCTGGCCCGAGTGAAGCACACGTGACTCTGCAGAGACCTCGACAATTTCACACTCCAGCGTTTGACCCGACACTAAAACCAGCAAAGACGCCAGCTGGGTTTTAAACTGTGTTTTCTTCAGCCATCAGATAGAAAACGGTCCTTTACATACCATGAAACTATAATTAGAAATACTACATGTACTATTAATAATGTGAATAAGAAGAAGTCGCTCGACTGTACAAATAAACTGTAAATATAATAACAACAACGTGGACACAAATACATTGAAATATAACTCAAAAATTCATATTTTAACCTAAACTTTGGTCTTTCCAGAGGTAAAACAACAAATAAACCTCAGAGATAATACTGTTATGTTCACATTATTGTGGACTCCACTGGGACTGACCTTTAATTTCAGGATTTAGAGGATTCAAAGGTTTTATTTCCCACATGATGCACAATGACCTGAAGGTGGCATAAACTCAGAGCTGAAGACTGAATGATACAGAAAATTAAACAAAGGATGAAAATTTAAATAGATATAGATAATATAGACAGATGATATCAATATATTAATGTGATTTCTACATTTCAAAGTGTAAACTGATGTTAAAAGTTTCATATTTTGATTTATTAATGAGTTACTGAATTATTTGTTATATTTTAAATTAGCTGACATAAAAACAGTTCATGCAGAAAGAAAAAGGATTTGTGTTGGTGTCTGTTTGAAGGTGATCGTCTGCTCGGATGTGATCAGATCTCCGTCTCCTCGTCGTCTTTAGCGCGTTAGCTTTTAGCTCCGCCGCCGCTCTGCGACATGTGACCGCGCTCGGCGAGGGCAGATGGGCTTTAATCTGCAGATCAAACTGAACGAGATGATGGCGACTGGACACTAAACGAGTAATTAAGTCCGTCCTGCTGATTCTGTTAAAAGCATCTGAAAGGACGTCAAACTAATAAGATAACAACCGAACCCTCCTCCTCTTTTTTTCTTCATTTATTAACAAAGTGGTCTGAATATAATAACCAGCAAATCCAGTTTAAATTAAATTAACCTTTGACTCCGTCTGCAGCCGAGCGTGACCTTTGACCTCGCTCCTGCCCTTTCACAATCAGCTGCAGCGTTGTGTTTTAAATCTCATCCACATCTGGCTGCTGTCACGAAGGTTTGTGGATTTGCAAACAAGCCGAGCAGGTCGAAGCTCTTTGTGCTTTAATTTAGCAAACAGAGCGTGCAAACTTTAATGAGAACATGTCGGCTTGTGTAGACAAAGTGTGAAAGCACTCGTGATGCTGTCGTTTCTCAGGAGACTTTATGAAGTTTGTAGTTTTATTTGGTAGTGTGATGTCTTTGCTGCAATTATTAAAGAAAGTGCCTTTACTATGCAGAGTGTGACAGCCATTAATTCATGTTAAGACTCACTTTTGAAGGACTGATCTGCTCTAATTTCTTATTTTTCGAGGTCTGTCCCTCCTAAACTTCATTAAAAGTGAAGTTAAATTAGTTGCGTAACATCACAGGAGCAACGATCTGAGTTTTTTTTCTCTCTGTCGCCCTCTCAGGTGGTCAGGCGGTGCCTCAGGACCCGTCGCCCTCCTCCACCTGCCCCCCAGGACCGCCCGGACCTCCGGTGGGCGCCAACGGCAGCAGCGACATCATGGTGAACTTTGACCCCGACCCGGCGGACCTGGCGCTGTCCAGCGTGCCGGGCCAGGAGGCGTTTGACCCGCGGCGGCACCGCTTCTCCGACGAGGAGCTGAAACCGCAGCCGATGATCAAGAAGGCCCGAAAGATGCTGGTCCCCAACGAGCAGAAGGTACTACATCTCCCACAATTCTTTGCTGTCCTACAAACTGTACTGTTCTGTTGTTTTACCGCTCCGGTCAGGAAGACGCAGCCAGATTATAATTTTTACGTGATATTTCTAAATGTTTCCAGAAATCCAGCGTCTTTTTTTAGAACTCAGAGATTTACAGTTTACAGCAAAATAATTCTTAATGTCTCCTATTTTGTGTGTTTTTTCCTTACTTGTTTCAAGATACAGACAATAATTTCTAGAATAATCTTGAAAAAGATAAGATAATATAAAATATTGAAGGCAAAAGTGGCATAAATGCATCAATTTAAATAAGAAATAAATGAAATCTTGCAGCACCGGCAGAAAATAAAGTTTTTGGGACTCAGTTAGAGCAAATATTTATCACTAAGTTTGTTTTCTGTGAAGAAGTCAAGACTGAAAACTGAATAAAATCAGAGCGATAAAAGCTGCAGAGACTCGCTCTCAGATAAAAGAGGCTTTTCGGTCAGTTTTCGAGTTCGGGCAGAAGCTGCAGCAGCGTCGGAGGCCGCCGGTGCCGAAGCTTCCCGACGAGTCCTGAAAGATTTTGCTCTCCGCTCGCTGCGCGGCGCTGATCGATGGCTCGTGCTTTCACAGTTCAGCGCAGAGCAGCTGCAGCTCCTGAGGCGTTTGTAATTTACGGAGAGATGAAGGCGCTCACCTCGTTTTATAAATGGTTTGTACGCAGGTCTGGAAAAATGATCCGGACCAGAGACGAGGCTCTGCGGCTCCTCGTGAACAGATTTTAGATTCTGCTTTAACGCAGGAGAGTCGTAAAAATCTCTCTCTGATCACAAGATGAGAGATATTCACAACATTAAGGAGGTTTAAAAAGACGTCTTAAATGAGTGATAATCTCTGTGAGAGTTGAATCGCGGCGTGAAAGACTCTCTGAGGAAACGCCGCGAACCGTCTGGGCCTGCAGTGAATCCTTCAGATACAGATCTCTACTTTCAATTTGGACCTCTGTTGTGCTCTCAGAGTACAAAAAGTTTAACTCTCTTGCTCTCCTGAGTCTCTCTTCGGCCAGCAAATTTCTTTCATGCCCCAAAAAACAACGTCTTTCTCCGAGGCTGCCGGGTGTTTGTGTCTGCGGCGGCTCCGCGGGGCAGGACGCCACAGCTGCTTTCACACAGATTTATTAATACGAGTCGTTTTTATTCTCCGTCTCACCTCTGATTCTCATCCCAGCTGCTGCAACATGCAAATTAATGAAGTTTAGCAAGTAACACTTTTAAAGTGACGTGCAGGTCTTTTTATTTTTGTACATGCAGAATATTGTATTGTTAGAAAGCTCTGCTGCCGTCGCTTCATGTGTCTGTGTGTGTTTGTTACTCGAGGAGGTGTTCTGACATGAGAAACTAATGGACAGCCATTATTTTCTCCATGACAACATGTGGGAGTGTATTATTGCTCTTATACCACGGCCGCCTAATGAAGGAAAAAAGACATAAACGTGTTGTTGTGGATGCAGTTTAAAGGAATATTTCACCGTTTCTCAGCAGCTACGAGACACAGACTGTTTTTAAAGATGGACGACGTTTCTCTGCTTCCTCCAGCTCTGCAAAAGTGAAGAAAAATATTTCAGACACGGGCGCCGCCATCTTGTATTGTAAAATTTGTGAGGTGGTGCCTCGATACTCAACCATTAATCAATAATTAATAACTTTTAGCTGATCATCACCTGCTAAAGTTTCTATTCTACATCTTCAGGTGCCTCATCAAATATCTAATTGATCAGAAAAACAAACGTCATCATGACAAGAACGATGAAAAATGGCAAAAACTACCTTTTGGAGACGATTATCTTTTATTTGTCCCCTCTGTTAACATGGAGGGGGCAGAGCTTATTACCTGTTCTGCAACCGGCCAGCAGGGGGCGATCCAGATGTTTTGACTTCACTTTCATGTCGTCCATCTTTATATTCAGTCTGTGGTACAAACATTTATAATAAATCTGAAAACGAGAAGCTAAGTTTGTTGAAAATGTTAAACATTTGCCATCAGAAGTGAGTATTTTCCACGGCCGTGGTAAAAGTGACATCATGACGTGTTTTGGTTTAGTTCAGTGAGTCGTCATGGTTTTCCTGTTCTGTAGTTGCGACTATTCAGCTGTTGCCACCTTTCCTTTCCTCCTTTCCTGCCATCTCTCTCATCACATAACTGACCCCTCTCATCCCGCTCTCTCTTTTTCTTTTCTTTTGTTTTGTTTTTATTCTTCTCTCCGTCCCTTCCCCTCTCGACCTTCCTCTCCACACACCCACAACATACCACACACCGCCGCCGACCACAGGACGAGAAGTACTGGAGCCGGCGCGTCAAGAACAACGAGGCGGCGAAGCGCTCGCGGGACGCCCGGCGGCTGAAGGAGAACCAGATATCGGTGCGCGCCGCCTTCCTGGAGCGGGAGAACGCCGCCCTTCGCCAGGAGGTGGCCGACATGAGGAAAGAGCTGGGCCGCTGCAGGAACATCATCAACAAGTACGAGAGTCGACACGGAGACTTGTGAGGCGGCGGCGGCGAAAGAGGAAGAAGATGAAGGAGGAAGGGGCGGGAGGGGAGGAGGAAATGAGAAAAAGGGTACAAGGCAACCCATCAACAGCAGCACTTTAGTTGAAGTGGCGAGAGGGAAGGCCGGCGTAGATCTGCAGTAAGCGCTGTGCGACACCGGGCGCAAACACCAAAAAAAAAGTGTTTTAATGCACGCTGTGCTTCAGGATGGCACGACAGCAAAGCACAGCGACGCCATTTTTTTTCCTTTTCTCCCCCAGTTTGACTCTTGCTGCTTCATGAATCCACACGACGTACCGGATCACCTTGTGTCACCTCGGCAGCTTTCGTCACTCGCGTCGGTGCTGTGCTTACGGCCGGTGTCGCACGGCGTTTTTTGCAGGTAGTGCGTCCCCGGCCGCCGCTCCAGGGGGGGGGAGGCCAGTTCAAACAGGGTGTTGAATTCACATTATGCCAGTGAAATCTCACTTTTTAAGCTCAAGGCACGGATACAAGCCAGGAGAGGTCAGACGTGTAATTTTTTTCTATAAATAAGACAAAAACATGTATATTTTTGAACTGGGCAGGAAGGCGAGACTAGTCCAGCAGGAGAGGCGGCGCAGGAGGAGGAGGTGCAGGGTTTTACGTCCATAACGCAAAGAGATTTTGACATAGGATTATTGTATATTTTTCTATTAGCAGAGATAGTCAGGAGGAGGATTTTGGAGATAATCTTTTGTATATTTTATATATGGGGCGGGGAGGGGCTGTTAGCTGGACAGTCACGGGGCCACAAGAAACGTTTTTCCTCCCAGCTGTTCATCGCTGAACGACAAATAATCTATTTTCACGGAGCTGGTTGGTCGCAGGCCGAGGCGAAACATGAGAATGTATCACGGTTGAATCAGGTATTTCACACGGTGCGAGACGAGGAGAGGTATCTTAGTAACGATTGTTTTTTGGCGCGGTGGCGGCGGCGGCGGCGGCGGGCGAGTTAAAAGGACGACGGTGAAACAAAAATTGTATAGTTTTAAAGAAATCTTCGTTTGTTTCCTTTATTCGTGGGCTCGTTCAAGAACTTGATCTTCTATTTGATTCCGTGTCTGATTTTTAATTTGAATTTTTTTCTGTTTTCTCGAAATAATCGCAGGGCTTTTATTTTTGAAGGTGAGGGAGGAAAAAGAGAGAGGAAAAACAGGAAGTAATTAGCCATCGGGACAGCTGGATGTGAGCAGATGTTTTGAAAATAAATAAGGTGGAGAATTTCGCTGGCGGGTTTGCATTTAGTTCGGTGTCTTGCTCACACACACACCAATACACACACACTTAAAACACACACACACGCACGGTTGCGGTCTTTCTCTCTCTATTTACTCCTCGATTTGTCCAGGAAGTGCAAAAATGAAATACTAACTGGTTTAGGGTTGATTTGCCCAGTGACTGAAACCTTCAGCATGCACACACACTTACACACACACACACACACAGTCCTCACCCAGGTTTTAACCTTTATTGTTGTTGTTGATGTTGTTTATGGACTTCTATGGTGCTGATCTGACCTGATCCTTCACCTACCTGACACACACACACACACATGCAAACACACACATTTAAAAAAAACAAACAAAAAAAAACACATCCACCATCTCAAACAGTACTGAACTGCCTATACCCTTTTTTTGTCTTTTATTCCTTCTTTTTAGTTTATTTTCTCCTTTATTTTGTTGAATATTGTATCGATAAATCGTATATAGATCTACACACAAACACTTGTCTATACCTCTCCTTCAAACTTTACCCAGTGAGAAACGAGAAATGCACCCTACTGCTACTGTACCATACAACTGTACTATTGAATATTAAACTATTCTCACTAGATATATATATATATATAT